>VZSV01000199.1:1089103-1128747 GCA_013398735.1 Nothocercus julius
TCCAGGGAATTAAAAAGGAGACAAGCTGTATTTACTCTTGTTTTCCTTTTACGGACCTAATTTTCTCTGCTGGTCAAGTCACCAAGGCCAGACTTAAGTGGACAGCACAAGCCTAGGAGCCGGTGTTCCCAGAGATGAGGGAGACATCTCAACACCCTGTGCGTAAGGTAAACTTAGGATCTCCTCTGCCCTCTTCCACCGTGATATAGCAGTGCTTAGTTCATTAGAACACTCAAACAACTATATTAAAAAAAAAAAGCCTTACTGTAAAATTTTTAAGGTCTTGCCGCTATTCTGTTTCCTCTTGCAAACCTATCAAACATGCAGCACCTGCATGTGTAACATATGTTGCCTGGACAAAACAAGTGGTGACACCCTGTATGGACAAAGAGCGTCCTATTTCAAAGAGAAAGGAAATCTGCAATCATAAAATAAATAGCTCAAGTTACAGCATAAGTGCTTTAGGATTTGATTTCTAAATATTCTCTTTCTAATGAGATGATTCAAGTGAAAACCGTCATCTATCTGTCCAAAACAGATAGATGCAAGAGTACGAAAGTCTCCATCCCAAGGGACTGTATGCAGAAACATTGTCCTTGGCGTATGTGTTTATAGTGTATGGGTCCCAATTACGGCTGTTGACCCTGCAATAGAAAGATTAAGGAGTAAGTGTCTTTGCCTTGCAATTTTAAGGAACCCAGCACACTCTTTTCCTTTTTTTGCAAATGACGGGGGAGATTTTTTGAAACATAGTAGACTTAGGATACCAGTCAAGGGTGAGACTGTGAATGCAAATAGACTCTTTTGGAGAGTGCAGTCCAAATACCAAAGCTAAACGGTAGCTTCCCTCTCACCACGGGTTTGCTGTGTGAGGAGAAAGCAGCACCGAATCCTGGGAGGTGAGCGGAGGATGTGCATCTTGGCACTGCCCCTTGGACCCTGGGCAAGCAAAGAGGGGCTGCGGTGGGATCAGTAGGGGTGTATAGGAAATGAGGGAAAGCTGCATTGAAAGTGCAGTGTTCGTGAGCTGAACAAGAAAACCCCGTCTTTGCACTTTCTTTAATTACTCGTTCTGTCTTAGTTCTGTCTGAATGCTATGCAGTGTCTTCATGAGATGGAAGAAATGTCATATCTGCCTCCAAAATAAGTGGTCCTAGGCATGAGAGAGGAGGCCTGCTACGCTGCACCTCATTCCCCAACAGTTGCTTGTTTCTTTCCTGCAGCACCGAATTACCGAAGGAGTGCTCTGAAGACTGACTTCTTCCCTGCTACCATTTTGAAATCACTAATATTTTATTTTGCTTTGTCAAGACAGTCTTACACAAAAGCAGGGATGGAGATCTTTAAACTATTCAACCACTCCATGCAAATTGTAAGTAATTTTTGCAGTGCCCTGGTGAGGAAGCTAATTATATGTTGCCCTTTCTGACAGGGAGAGACAATAAGTTTGAATCACTGTCTCCACAGCTGAGCAGAACTTTGAACTAAAATTTCGTGGGCTCAAGCGAAATTCTGGACAAAGCTCTAGTTTGATTAGGATATAGTTTTTCATTTTCCATTTTGTTTCACCAAAAATGAGGCTTGGAGGAATATACCTTGGCTGAGATACTGGAATATGTTCATAAATGATTTACCTGAACCTCTTGCAGTCAAGAATGACACAGTAAGTACCATAGAAATAATTTTTTGAGGGTAGATGAGTCACCTAGATTTCATTACATTAGTAATGACAAAAAACAATTCTGTCACTCACCCAAATTCTACCTTGGCTGCCTAAAATGCTATTGCTGTATCTTCTGTGACTGGCCTGGCTGCCTCTATCCAGACATTGTGCTGGCTTAGGGTCCTGTCTTAGGAGAGGCAGTCCCTGTTTTAGTGTGCTAAGCCTGTGTAAACCCGGAGTAATCTGCACCCACGTTCAGTGCAGGCCCTTAGTAATTTGAAATTGGCTTGAGGTTTGAAACAGGTTTTATATCTCTTCCAAGATCTGCCACCTACAACAGCTCCATTATCTTGAGAGTGACTCACCAAATTCTTACAGCAGCGAGTTCCTCATCCTAATTAAGGCAACGGCAACCTGAACTCTTTCCCTGCATAGGTTTCATGTTCCTTTCTCTCTGCTGTTCTTTTGCTTGCTGCCCTTTGAGCTGTCCACTCTGCTCGTCCTCATGCTAACCTCCCCCACGCCTGACACAAGTTTCCCCATGCCCCCGGTCACTCTCTGGCGACTCTCTTCATGGTGACCCAGGATCACCATGGGTTACACAGCAGCACTAGGGGAAAAAAACACTGTTGCTAATCTATCCTGATATCTTCCTGATTTTAGACCTTAGGTGGGCTTCTGCTGGAGATGTCAAATTGCACTTACTGATGAGGGCAATCAGTCATGCAATTTGATCTCTGAGTAACCCAGGAGAACCACCTTTATCCCTGGACACATCCTCCTGTGACTCTTCATTACCACTGCAGACATCCTCTTGAGCTTTACAACAAAGCAAGAATCAAAATTGTTAGGTAATAAGGGAAATTCTGTAACTTGTCCCGCACTTCCTTGATCCTAAAAAGAACTTCTAGCTTGATCCTCAGATGAACTCCAGCACTATTTTTCTTGAATACTTCTGAAACTACCTTTTCTCCTTCTTGACCAGAACTGACAATTTCTGCATGTTGTAAATGCCCATTTTTAATGTTGAAAAATAATTCATTTCCTAATCAAGTAATGTAGTACAATCTGATTTACAGCAAGTCTTTACCTCAGTTTCCAACATCCTAAGAAAGGGTTTTAAAAATACCATTATCCTGATTTTTTTACAGAAGGAGAACATGGGACAGGGAGAAATGAAGCAATTTGACAAAAGTCACTCAAGAAGTCTGCTAGGAGAAATGAGAACTGAGCTGAGGATTGTGATATCCTGCTACGTTTCTGGTAAGCTGCTCACTAAGTCATTCTGTAGTTGTGCAATAGCTCTGCTTATTTTATTTAAGGTATTTAGAAATGAGAAATCCATTCTGCGAACAATGCAAGCATGCAAGTGTAAGCTGGTATGACAAGTAGCTCTTTAAACTTCACTTCCACATGGATACATACAGAATACTGCCATCTGCTAACTGGTCGAATAGTGAGTTTTGACTTTTTATTGACTGGGCTAGAGTTTATCACATAGTGAGACACTAATTTCTCACTGTTCTAGTATTCTTTGTCATGGCACTCTGAAGTGGAGAACGGAGATTCCTACTCCAGCATGTCAAGGCTTTTTCCTGTATCCTAAAAATGCGAACACTGATGCTATTTAAGATGGCAATCTTATCATGCCATCTTTCTTTGTTTTCTGTTCTCCTTGACAAACAGGATCTAAGATCTTGTGAGCTATCTATCAACAAGACAATACAGTTAACCACTGATTTTCAGACTGAGCAGATCATGTAGGGTCATTTGAACAATTCAGGGTTTCAGGAGCACGTGCACTCCATCCAAGAGTGGACCTCAAGAGAAGCCTAATGTAGGTTGACCAGACTGATTGATCTGGTTTTGCAGGAACCAGCACAGCAAATCTGCTGATGTAATAAGCACTCTTTGCTCCTGCCGGCTAGAGTCAGTGCTTACCACAGGGGTTATTTACCTCTGAAATGCATGACTGCTACCAATCAAACCCAGGGAGAGGCACATTTCAGGTAGATCGATGCTTGCATGTGTCAGCAGCTCATTTTACCTTATTCCATGTTTAAGACTGGGAATGTTAATAATGGAAACATTTCATTTAATAGGTTTGCATCATTATGGAATATTTACACAACACTTAACACATGTTGTTGCCGCTGCCACCAAAGAGCAATTAGCTCTTGAACAGTGTTTGTCTCATTTTACTACAGCAATGAGTTTACCACACCTTGTTTTCAAATACATTCTCTCATACATGCCGCCACTATCTGGATATTCCCATGTGCGCTCTTGCTAATAGACCTCCCTCTGGATCCCTGTCTCAGAGCCACCTATGGCATGGGCACTGTTGGCTGTAACAAAGGGCTTCTGCCTTCCTCATCCATTTTACCAGTGACTTTTATCCTGGCTAGAGAATAAATGGAAAGCAATAAGTAAAGTTATTATGAGGAAGGATGATCAGCAAAATGTAAAGTATCCTAAGTATTATGAAAAATGTGGAAATTCCATTTCAAGCACATTTTTATAAATGGAGGTACATTGTTCAGATTTGATAGCTTCAGTCTTGTGCAGTATTAGACCAGCAAAAATGCATTATTATTACAGCTTTTTCTGTAATTTAAGATCTAACTTTGGTCAGGCTTGCAAATTAAGGAACTCTGTTCAAAAAATTGTGATTTTGAAACTTTCTGTTCTCAACAAAGTGAATAGAAAATCTGCTTTGTTGCTATAGAAAAGAGAACATAAGAGAGCATAAGCATCCCCATCTGAGAACAGAAAATAACTGGAAATTATGCTGTGGACGGAAATCACCTGAATGTGATGGTGTAACACAAATTTGCCTGTGTTTCCATGATTCAAGGGACTTGGACCACCAAGTGTATGTGGAAGTACCTTTTTTTTCCCAACTGGAACTATCTTGCTATGTATATTTAGCCAGGTATCTACTAGGTTAAAAAGGGAAGTAAGGATTTTAGGTTGGGTCTCATACACCTCAAGTTACTAACCAGGATAAATCTCAGTCTCTTTCTCCCCCCAGAAGTAATTGGTAAACCTTCCAGATCAATACACTGAATTAAATGAACCTTATGATGGAAAGCTTCTGTTGTACTTAACTGATACTTTTTCTTAGAAAAGACTGTTAACTAATTATTCCATATGGGTATTTCTTCATATATGCAACAAGAAAATGCCATCTATTTTGGTTGCCTAATTTTGATAAAGGTATTTAGTTTAGATGACAAGAACAGTAAACAGTTCTTGTCCTGGTTGCTTTTGTGTTTTTTCTTAGATATGAAAAAAGTGTGGCTGAAAAGTACTTCTTTCTACATGCATCCTGTTGAGAGATTTCTCAACTCAGCTACTGTTAAAAAGAGGTAAACAGCAAAGCCTGAAGAAGATTGAATCTGAATTCCTAAAAAAGGAATTTTTAGTCTTCTGCTAAAGTAAAAATGATCTAAATAATGGGAAGCCTCTCAAAAACAAGAATATACAGGCCTGATAAGTCCCTCTAACTTACACAAATTGGAAAATGATTACCAGAAACAAAATCTAGCCACTCTGCCATGAACAGCCCTACTGTTTTGACATCTGCTTTAGTGTGGTTTTATAACGTTTTCTGCACAGGATGCTGCACAGGATGCTTTCTAACAGACTAGAGCACAACTAAGACCTACATAAAGGTGGTGGTGATCTCGAGGTGGCATTTGTCAATCAGATTCACAGGGAAGAGGACTTTAGGTGCTTGGTCTCAAATCTTGGAAGCAGAGGGAAGGTCATGTTACTCATGGGTAAAATATATTTAGCGGTAAAGTGAAGAAGAAACAGCCACTTGGCCAGGTAGGGGGAGTGTCACCAAGATACATGAAAATAAGTTGTTTGCCACCTATATGAGACTTGTTTCATAGAACAAGGCTCACTGTTCTTGTTAATTCTGCTGCTGTGGCGAGTGATGCAGGGTTAGAATTTGCCTCTAGAGAAACTATTAACAATTACCAGCAGTTTCAAAACCTTCTTTCTCCTTCTCTTTCTTGAATGTTTCCTTGTTCTTCAAATGTGGTTTCCACTTAATGTAACCCTTCAGAAGAAAACGGGGATAAGTGGAAAAAAGTAAGGAAGAATGCTTAATATTTCTTTCTGTTTAATCTTTTGTGCCAAACAAGTCTATATTTTCCCTAATTTTGTAACTTATTTTAGAAAAGTTAGAACAATGCTGTATGAAAACTATATTTTGGCTTAAAATGTCGAAGAAGGACATGCCAAAAAAGTGGCACAGAACTTTTTCCATCCACCTAATGTTAGTTTTGGATGCATTTATTTTTACAGAAGCATATATATGGCCAAATGTGTAAAGCTATATGATACTCTTAGAATAATAATAATAATGATAAGGTACAGCCTTAGATGTCTCAGAAAATGTGCAGACATGCAAGAAAATGGATTTGTTGTAAGGAGATGCAAATGCACTCCAGGTCAAATTTTGGTTCTCAGCAGGTCATTGTGGGTGCATTAGTGCAAGAAGGTAAGAAAATTCTACTGTAGACAGAGTTAATGACAGAGGCCTAGGTATTTATCACCCATCTCTTGGAGGACACCTTTCCACAAACGCAAATGCAGAGCTATTTATCCACCTTATATTTTCTGTTGCACTTCCTCATGAAAAATGTTGTTTACAGTGCTCTTGTCGCCTATATAAAATTTATCTACACTTCTTTTAGTGAATGTGGGTTGGAGTGTTATTGACAAAGACCACAGTTCAATGTGACTGGTGAACGGAAGTATTTCCCACGAGGCGTTTTGGTTGAAGGAAGCCCAGGAGGTACAACGCTGAAGAGAACAGGGAGGCAGTTTCTCTAGCCATTGCTGCAGCCTAAAGCAAGAGGCTTTGCGAGAATTGCAGACAAAAGGCAATGTGCCTGGTGGAAGTTAATTGACAGGGCAAGGAACAATGGGAAAGAGGGGAACATCACCTTGAGCTGGAAAGGCCAGGAATGCAACGAGCTGGTGAGGCCTAGGAGAAAGTAAGGGTCTAATCAAGTGCTCCTCAGCTGCCTTAAGTGTTATGCAGGAAACAGGAAACTAATTCTTAGATCTAAAAAGACAAAAGAAGTTAAATGAATGGCGAAAAAAAAAAAAAAAAAGGCAATGGAAAAGGAAAGAAATACATGATGCAGCTCAAACATCCAAGGCATGAGGAAGAGAGAAGAGAAGCTCAAAGAAAGAAAGTGCAGCTTACAAATACTGTTTGCCCAGTTTTCTGCGGACGTATTCTTCTCTTTTTTCCTCCTGAGAAATCCATCTAGACTTGGAGGGCTCTTACGGCTTAAGGTCCTGTATTTCTGGACTCCACCTGGTCTGGCCAGAGGCCCCAGGAACTCCTGACCTGCCAGAAAGCCCTGGTTGGTGGTGCCGCATGGGAGGTTGATGCCGAGCAGTGTCTTTCCTAGTGACTTGTGTGGCTACTGTGTGGGCTGTGCAACAGTAAGGGCAGAGGTAGGGTGCCAGAACGCTGTGGTTCCATAGCATGTGCCTTTCCAGAAAGGCCATAGGAAGAATCAAGGTGGGAAGTGAGACTGCTTTGGTCAGAAGTTCAGCTAAAGAAAAAGAACATACAGCTTATATCATCTGGGTTTTTTTTTGTTTGTTTTTTTGTTTTTTAAGATTTTGCCATTACTTCCACTGTAATAATTTGGGATAAAACCTGAAAAGTGCTGCAGAATGAAACTGTCCCTGTCCCTTAAGCAATGACTACGACAACTAGGATTGTATGGGATACTCCAGGTTTGGAGGGGCAGGCAATAGAGGGTGAGAGAGGTCACAACTGCAAAATATGCAAAAAGGCAGAGCAAGTCATTTTTTCAGAGGGATTGCTAGTCAAAAGCTAAGGACATAGCCTTTGTTGGCTTCACAGTTTTCTGTGTTTTTTTGTGTTATACATCTATATAGAAAATATGTATATACAAAGAAATATAGCTAAACTTTCAAGTACTTAGTTATAATTCAACAAACTATCAGAAAGTTTCTTGCCTGGTACCTTTCATGTTTCATTCCCAAGACAGGAGAAAAGAGCTGGAAACAAAACTGTTCTCAATACAAATCAGATCAGCCCCTTCAGTTTCTTTGTTATGGTAATTGGTAATTACAGAAAGAAAAAAAAATCTTAATTTAAAATGAAGATTGTTCGAGTACCTTCCCTACACATGATCTGTCAGCAGCCCACCTTTGATGACAATATATACTAGAGGCTAGAAGAGGTCATAAAAACTCTCTAAAAAGTCACCAGCCAAAGATCTTCTCCATGGAGTAGCTAGGGAACAAATATGGGGCAAGCAGCAGTACCGAAACATGGGATGGTTAAAATGGGGATCCAACAGGAGGAAAGTCATCGACATATTATGTTCCACCCCTGTTCAGCCTGGAGAACTTGAAAACTGATTATCACCTGAGGAACCATGAGGAAAGCTTTGGGCCACAATCAATAGCTTAAAGAAGGTTAATCCCTCTTGGGCTAGAATCTTGGCGTATTAGCCAATTTGCACTAGAAATTTCTGCCTAGTTTCTGTTTTCATCCTCAGTTGAGCATTTGGTTAGACTTCACTATAGGCTTCCCAATACTAGTTTTCACCCTTCCTCGGCCCCTAGGTAAGTTTTGCTGATAGTCAGTGCTGAGCTTTGCTCCCCACAACATTGCTGAGCTACTCGTTTAAGTGTCCAGGGGATTAGTACATGCTAGCACTGAGGAAATTGGTCATAAATTGACTCAAAGATAGCCTTGTGTGTCTTCATTTCCTTTTGAATGCTTTTAGGGGTTTGCCTTGCAAATATGACAAGATATGCACGTGTGTGTATATATATATATATCCACTATTTACTGTTATGTGCCTGGTTTTTTTGTTTGTTTGTTTTTTGTTTTTTTTTTGTGTTTGTTTTTTTTCTGAGCTATTATAAAACATGAAACAAAGAAAAACCCACTCATGTTAAAGAAAATTCCAGATTACTTCTGGTGCTTGACAGGATGTATAGGTGTGCTAAAATAAAGATGCATTCTCCCCAGAAATGTAAAGCAGGCATTCCTGCACGCGCTGCAGTACAGCACGAACAAGTCTGCCGACAGGCAATAAACGAGCAAAGCTGGTGACTACTGAACCTTGAACAACTATATTGCACTGTTAACTGCGGGATGAGTAAACTCAAACGTGGCCACAAACTATAGAGTATTATTTTATAGAACATTGTACTTGACCATCAAACTTTTAATGTAAAGGTAGAAAGAAGTGACTATGAATATTAAGTGAAAAATCACCTAGCAAACATGTCACATCAACACAAGATATTACTGGCTGCAGCAGAGCAAACTTAGGGTCAAATCTGACTTCCATTAAGAGGCTGAATGCCATTTTATATAGATAACACAAGAAAAGCTAACAAAATCTGCTGTTATTTTGATTTTAGGTCTGCAGGCAATGGTACTTTGTTATTTACCAATAATTTCTTAGTTTTGATAACATTAACTAGAGTTCCACTGATCTTACCACAGCTACAGTTAAATCAGGCTTTGCTGTGTGAGATTTTCAAAGAGCTGTTTTGGTGTTGCTGTTAATTCTTTCCTCTGTCTTAAAACCTGTTGCGGTACTTCTGTCTCTCACAACATGTTGTATATGATGTTTTTCTATAGTATGTTTTGTCAGAACTAAAGCAATGATTTGTGGTAAGTAAATTCATATGGGAACTTTTCAGAGTATATACTACATATGAGAAAAAGAGCTATTACAAGAAAAATGATATTTATTCTGTGGTACACAATTGTTCTAAGCTCTGAGTCATGTGCTCTCTGGCTTTATAGCTTTTGGGCATCGAAGCACCACATAAGAGCAACCCTAACCAGCATCCCATGTCCATGGGCGCGGACTCATTTTGGCACTGACTTGCAAAGGCTTTTGCTGGAGCCAGTGCAGCTGGTCTAGGTTGGGAGCTCTTGACAAGCACATCAGTATTTTCAGGGACATAAAAATTAGGTCTTTCAGCTGTGGTTAGGCAACAAAGAGAGATCTATGACAAAATATCCAACTTTCTTTGGGAAGCTCTTGAGACGGATTTTCCCATCCATAGCCCCTACCTCTGTGATGGGCTGCACTTGGTGACTCATGGTTTTCCTGTTCAAAGGAGTAAATGTCAGTGTGAAAAGTTAGCTTGTTTTTTAGGGATCGTGTTAGCAAGTGGCAGTGGCTTCTAATAACCACAAACAAGTGCCTTCCTGCTGATTCCATAATCCAGAAGTGAAAGCACTGTCGCCTTCAACATTTTCAGCAGCACTTTCTGCACTTCTTTATAAGTCCCCTGTTCATCTAATGATTAGGCCAAAATTTTACATGGCCCTGTAAAAGCTCTTACTGACATAAAACAGAAAATTAAGACTGAAGCTGATATTACCTCCTGACCACTCTCTCAGAGCACCAGACCAAAACCCATATCCATTCAGCAGCTTCTTCAGCAGCCATTCCCCTGCCTGCCAAGGACAGCCTTGTCAGGGCCATGAAGCAGCCAGCTCTGGGGGATGGTTTCGCCAGTCTTGTTTTTCCTCTTGCTCTGTGTTGGCCAGAGCCCTTCAGTGCTCACAAATTGGGACCAGGACTGTAGCGCTAGGTGCTCTGTGCTACATGTGGCAGCATCTCACAGGATATGTCCAATTGCAAACTCTGAGCAAAATTTGGAGAATCTGGACATGCTGCCCAGAAACACCTGGGAAGCCAGAGCAATAGTGCTTGTTCTGAGGGCCTGCGAAGGCTCAAAGCACCCAGCGCCACCTGATGCACAGGGGGTCAGATGCTTGCAGGCAGATCGGAAGTACAACATGTGCCCTGTGTCTCCTGCGAGCGCAGTGAAGCGAAGGAGCTTGAAACATGCTTGGCTCACAGATTATGTGCCTTTCCAGGGATTCCTGCTGGGATTCCTGTTCCCTCACTCCCTGGAGATGCCCCTCGTGTGTTGAAGCCACTCATGCCTTGTGGGCTTTAGTCACGTGATCTGTGCAAAGGTTTGTGGTATTTTGTGCTATTTTTAAGGTATAAACAAAAGGCATGCATCAAGTCTTTGCTTTTATAAGCAATAGCATTCAGTAAAAAAAAAAATCACATTCACATTTCATTCACTCATACCTCCAGAGAAATCGGGACCAGTTGTCGCAAACTACACGGCTATAACTGAGAATGGGCTGGGAGGGGGAGCTCTTCGGGTTTGTTTTAAGGGAAGTTACAGGTCAATAAGCGTAGGTATGTCCCTCACAGTTGTACCCAGAGGCTGTGTGAAAGGCCGTGAGTGTACGTGTGCAGCTCTTAACATTCTTCAATGTTATTCAAATAACGCTCTTCAATGTTATTCAAGGAGCATAGCACCGAAACCGCTGCTTCTGCCTTCACGCAGGGCTGCTGTAATGAACGACAGAGTAAAGGTAAAGCCTTTGCTCAGGGACAACTTACACTTTCCAACAGCTGAAGTCCACCCAAGCCACACCAGTGAGAACACAGTCAATAAAGATAATTGTATTTGTTTAACTCAAGAGGCTGAAGGTGTATAGGTGAAAATAAAATACCAGAGCCTGCTGGGTACTTAAAGACCCTTTTCCAAGGGAAGTGCTGATGTTTTAGACAGGGGAAAAATACTTCTAAACTGGAACCAAAAGACAAACTTTTGAAATTTTACGTTACTTAAAATTTCTGGGAAATGTTGACTTCGTAGTTAACAATCTTCTCACGTGAGTCCCATTTGAACATTTCATTTTGACAAAATAAAAAACTTTGCTTTCCTTTACCTTTTTGCTTAGTTTTGTTTACACATAAGTCACACTAGATATAATATAGATTCTCATAAAAAAAACAGTGGCAATCTATTCTACCTAAATTTTTGACCTCTCCCAAGCAGTATCTACTCGAGAAATCATATTTCTGATGGCTGGTGATATCTTTTATGTGTATGATAAAATTAAACGTAGGGCTTTAGGGGCAATTTGTATTCAGAAATAATTTCTACATCTTTTACAAGATTGGAGGACTCTTGGACTACTCCTCTGTTGGGGCAAACCTTGGGAGGAGGCAAGAAAGACTTACTTCAATCCCCTCCGCTTTCTTGGAATTTGATCAGTACTAATCTGAAACTTCTTTGGTCCCTCTTACTTCTCTATTTTTTCCCCTTAATGACCTCTAGGAGAACTTGTTTGTTTGTTTGTTTGTTTGTTTGTTTGTTTGTTTGTTTTGAAATAACAGGAAGATAGAGATGGGTACCATCACCTGAGAGCATAAGAGGATGGAGAGATTTTATCAAGATAGCAGGAAAAGCTCAAATTCTACTTCCATTCTTCCAAAAATGGAAAACCCTAAGAAACTTCCTGGCGTTGACATTGAGACAGAGGAGTAACTTGATTCCTGTGATTTAAATGAGGCCAGGCTGCACACGTGAGCTGTCAAATTGCAATGAACAGATAAATGCTCCGCTAAAAAACCACAAAAGCATTCCTGTTGTACATTTTATCAAATCAAATGGTTATCTTCTGGAAGGCTAACACTGAATAAGCGCATCATCAAATTTTCAGCAAATGTTTTTGCTGTGTGTAATTCAGTACTTTCAAAGAACAGGCAATTGATTTAAGGTATTTCTCACAACCTGTAGTTCCACACTATTTTACTTTATATGCTTATATTTGTATTTCTTTCTGCAAATATATATATATACATTATATATATATATACACATATACATACATATATGTTTATATTTTTCTATTTATAAAAACTAAATTTGGAGTAATGTGACCCAAAGTTTGGCAGAAATTTGGGGGAGTTTTACTTTTCCTTCCATTCGTTCTAGATTCATGCATCCGCTGTGCTATCCTTGAGTTTCCCGACGCACACTTAGTGCCTTGGTTTCCTTTCAAGAGTTGTCTGCAGCAAGCTGGCCCTGCAGATATTGAGCTGCACCGGGCCTCACTGAACCACTGACGACATCGGGGTGGAATTTAGCTGCCTGAAAGGGCTGCAAGCTGCAATTTGAGCAACTACCCTGCATGGCCCAGTTTGCTGCAAAGGGTAATGTGGGCTGGCAAGGAAGTCCCACTTGCCCACGACCCACCATTCTGGGTCAGTTCAAACCCACACCATGCTCCTTGCTTTGATTTCTCTGTCTCTTCCCAGCTGCTTCTCAGAGAAAATCTGTATTTGATTCACTTAATTTAAGAAAGCCTAATGCTTTGGAAAGACTTCTTTGCCAAATTAATGGAAACATCATGTAGTACATGCTATAAGCGTGCAGAATTGCATTTATTTATTAGGTTTATTTATAGGCAGTTAGAACTTGCTCACACAAAAAGCACCTTCAAAACATCTGTGGGGCAAAAACAGAGCTTCATGGATAATGGGACTTGTCAGGCCAGTTCCAACTAATGCCCTCTCCTGTCCCTTCTGTGTTTCACGATGGGGCATCGCGGTGATGCTGGTGCTCCTTTCCATATGGGAAGATGCATCCTGGCCTCCTCAGCTGGGGACTGTTCTGTGCCCTCAAACATCAAAACCTTAAATTTCACCTAAAACTGTATTTCACTTCTGTACACAGCTGAGCTCTCTTCCACATTTTTTGAACCAGGAAAAAAAAAAAAAAAAAAAGGTAGAATTATTAAAAGTAAAATATGTTATTAAATGGAAGCTGGCATGTGTCAGGCTTATTGATGAGAACTTGCATAAAATGTAATATTATTTCATTCCTACCTTAATTGAAGATATTTTCAGCCTAAGTGATGTGTAAGTGCTCAGTGATTTAGTTCTCTTTTATGAATAATTATATTCCATATATTCTCTCTGGCTATTCCATTGAGGCATAAGATAGGTGTCTCTCAAAATAGCCTGTAAAGGGTCATGCAGTTCTAATTTTATTGAATCCCTCTGAAAACAGCACATTTTGCCTTCTTAGAGTCAGTGGTTAAATTAATAAACACAATAAGAAACCTTTCAAATGAGAGGAACACTCCCTCTGGTTATGATCTAATTCCCTGGACACCCACTTACTAAAGATTTGACAGGAGTAACATGAAGCTTCAGTATTCACTATGTGGTTCTTTTTTTTTTATCAAACAAGATAGAAAGAATGAAGCCTTGTCTCCATTTGAAAGCTGTATCGTGTTGCTGCCATTTCTTTAGGCATTCTTACAGAAACCTTTTAGTTCTTATTTTCTCATCTTCTGCAAGCCAAGTTATTAGGAATAGCTTTTCAGTGATTAGCAGAATGATAGTGATTTTTGCATGAAACGTAGAAAGCATCTCATTCTTACCTATGTCCTCATGAAACACCCGATTTCAAATGGTAATAAAAACAGAAATAATTATAAACATTTAAGCAAATAAAGAAATCTTCGAGAGTTATATTTAGTATCAAACATCACAGAAAATTTCCCAGGCAACAGGCCAAGCTGAGATTAACTGGCTCTTTCTAAGAGGCATTTGTAATGTAAATTTAAAGCCAAACAGTAAAAAACACTTTGACAAACCTTTATATTATTGCTGCAATCTGCATCTAGACCCAATAAAATAATGGCCAGGAAGTCTGCCAGCAGCCGTGCACGGGCTATGCAAATGCTGTACTCTGCCGTTCACTGATAGCAGCTAGAGAGCAGGGTTTAAAAGCACCACTTCAAGGCTTTTCTAGGAAATAATTGGACACTTAATGTTTTTAAATTTCTATGATAGCTCTAAAGCCAATTTTTTTTTTTTTGTATTAATACGTTTAACTAATGATCAACACATGAGTCTGAAAGGTGCTCCTCTCTGCACGTGCATTTGTCAATCTGGCATTGCAATGATGACTGAAATGTCAAATGCTGTGGGATACACCAAGAGGACCTGTGCAGGCAGTTTCTTGGGATGAGGTGGAAAGCAGAATTTGTTTATTATTGCTTATTGAGTGCCAGCGTTTTTGCTTCCAGGTTGAACTGGGAGGACATCTTCCTTCCAAATGCAACAGAAGACCCCAGCTTGGAAGAAAAGGCTTTCCCTTAAAATACTACTGCATGGCTTTGGTGTTTTGAGTGCAAGGTAAGTTAGCTATGCGGGGTAAGTCTGGGGGAGGAAGCACAGGGAGGTCAACCGGCAGTTACAGGATAGGGCACATCCAGGGACTTCCACGTGTTAGCCCATGGTGCGGAGCAGCAGGAGCTCCCCGCAGTGCTGGTGGTGTGGGTCCCAGGAGGGGAGGCCCTGAAGCAGGACACATGATTTGGGAGAGGTGTGGGGGGATTTTGTCCAACAGATAGATGAAAAAAACACTCCAACTTCCATAGATCATTCTAGCAAATTGTCTCTGGCACTGTTTTGGGGATAGTTCCCCATCTCAAAGAAGTTAGAGTAATGATTTCTTTTTTTCCACTCTTTGACTGTCTTTGATTATTTAGATGAAAAATCTGCAGGATGGGGAATGTTTCTCTGTGGGGGAATGCAAGGGCTCAGCGCAGCTTGGCTCTGGAGTCTACTAACCCCCATTCAAAGTGAGAAATTGCAATTTGAGAAAGGAGATAAGCTGGGTAAGAGGAAGGAATCCATTCCCAACTCCAGGCCCAAACTGCAGACTTCTTCCTTTAGAATCGTGACTGTGTTTTCTCAGCCTGCTGATGGCATAGATGAGGAGCTACAGGATCAACTGGGATATTTTGGTCCTGGAAAGCGGATGAGAAAGATATATGGGGAATGGTCATTCAAGGTTTCTCATGGAGTACTAAGAGACCCTAAGAGACAGTCAGGTGAACTTCTTAAAACAAAATGCACAGTTTTCCTGCATCATAGGCAATTGAATGTGACCTTGCTCACCACAGGATGAGCGTATATTTGTGCTTCCGTTGCAAGGGTTGAGCAGTATTCGCCTCGAGGCTAAACAGTGATCTCCACTCCAGGCCTCTGGCTTAAAATGTGTGGCATCAAAAGGCCCTGAGGCATGTTGGTGGAAAAGCTCTCCCCAAAAGCTCTGCGTGGAGAAAAGTTTGAGAGTCCTGTACCGTGAAAAGAGGAAAGAGAAATCCCAACCAGTCTGGTCTTGTAGAGGGATTAATACTTCTTTATAAATTAGCCTCTTTGTACCTATGAAACGTGTTTGATCAGATGCCAAATCATGGCTGTGATTAGTGCCAAGTGGGAAGCCTGAGAGTAGAGGAATGCCTGAGATTTAAATATTTTACCAGCTCTTCATCTAGGTTAATATTTTATTAGCAGTAAATACGCTTCTCTGCAAAGGAGCCTAGAACTACAGCTCACCGCAGCGCCAGCCAGGCTACAGGTGGCCCTGCACAGAGGAGACGGAGTTGAGGGAGAGGTTGGTCCCACTCATTTCATCTTCCCTAGGGATTCACTGCACTCCTCCACGCTGATGGCAGCTTTCCTTTTCCGCGCCTGGATTTGCAAACCTGAGCCGCACAGTTCGGCGTTTTCCCCATTCAGGTTGCTTTCTGCAGTATGCACCAAGTATCCTCTTTGATGTGTAGCCCAAGGGCAATGCTGAAAGCCCTAGGGCGTTTGCTCCCTGGTGTCCCTTGTAATGCCTCAGGCAGACTCCTTGTGGGAACCGATCTGTAGGGAATCAGGCAACATGTTTCTCTTTGACCTTTGCAAGTGCTTTGGAGACGCAGGGCACCCTTTGGTGGTCTGGTGCACTGGATGTGCTTGCCAGGGTGTGCTACAACCACAAATTTATTGCAGGAGCCCTGTATGAAGGAAGCCAAGGGTCCTGCGTTATCCTAGCTGCCCAAGCACACCCACAGAGATCTGGTATGAGGCTCCCGTGTAGAAGCACTATAGAGACAAGGATGCCTCTGTGACTGACACCATGACCTGCGTGGAAGGTGATGTGTATGAGCAGGGGCTTCGCAGGCTGCAGCCCAGACTCCCATCGGAGCACACTTGGAAGCACCCGGCTGCACAAGTCATCTCGCAGGAGATGCTCCAAGGACATGACCCTCACGCTAACCCCATGCTACTTCAAGAAGGAGATGTGGTATTAAGCTTTTCTGGCTGCTATGTTAAAGACTCGTGGGGAATCTGGCTTACACTGTGATGCGACCAAGTGCTGAAAATTTAACTTTCTTGTGTTTTTATTTACAGTCTACAGTCTTGCTACGTGGCTTGATCAGGGTAGAATATTTATTCCACCAACAATATTGAAATGTTATTCTTCTAGTAACTTGGTTGAAGAATACACAGTAGAATACTTGGGATTTGCATGAAATTTAGTATTTATAGAGGCTGTGGTAGAAACTGGGACCACCCTGATTTAGCTACATTAGCTTTTTCGATTCTGTATGACCTACTAAATTGATTAAATATTTGGGGAGCCCTCCAGTGGCCAAAATTATAGGGCCTAAATTCACCACTGTTAAAGAGATATCACAGAATCTGATGGTGTCTTAAGCCTTTGCAAAAGTGTATAAAACTTTTTATTACGGAATGTTTTCAAAAGTTACCTTTTTACAGAAAATACAATTCTTAAAAGGTCATTTCAATGCAAGCCAATGCAACAGTGGCGATACTTTTTAGCAAAGAGCCCCAAATAAAACATACAAAATTTCAATTTTGGTTTGTTAGACTTCTCAGTTTACTTATAGGCTCCAGGAATTTGATCACATTCTAGTTTTGGCAAGAAAAAATGTTCTTCTACTTCATAGCCTAGTACTTGTGTACAAGTACATTAAAAAAAAAAAAAAAAAAAAAGAGGAAGAGGAAGAGGAAGGGCAAGAAACCAGACTCTTGAGTCTTTCAAATTCTTTACATTACAGATTTATCAAGAAATGATGCTACTAAAGGACTCTGTCAAAAGGAGGATGAAAAACATGTAAGCAGAAAGCTAAAGGAGCTTTAGCTTATTGAGGTAACCCTGTTCTGGATTCTTCTGATCTCACTCTCAAAACACTTATTTATTTCCAGGAGAGGAGATTTGAGCTAATAAAAATTTTTAGAGGAGGGAAAGACTGGAGAGTTGGAAAGGAAAATACAACCTTTTGTCCTTTAAGATAGTGGCTATCTCCTGCTACATGCCTCACATTTCTATTACATCGGCTGTGAAATTATACACAGAGAGACAGAAAGTAAGTCATATTTTTATAAATGAGGACATTCAGGACCATTTCATTTGCTCTGTCCCTCCATGGACTAGGAATGTAATGCCAGGCTTTTGGCTCAAAAACTTGGAAAATCGTTAAGGGGAAATCAAAAGAAAATAAAGGCCAGATCTGCGTGGGAGCTGGCGGAGCTCCTCTCTACATTGCCCACAACACGGTGTGCCCTGCACTATGTTCCCACCATACAGCCCAAGAGCTGCCACATCCCACAGGCTCCTCTGGGACCACCGGCCGCCGAGCCCGCTAGCACTGGGCAGCCCAGAATTACATTATTATCATGATAATAACGTCGGAGTGCGGCCATGCACTTGCCCTTTCCTTCCTGCTGCGCAGCTCCCTGCAGATTTATGTTTGTCAGCATCTTTCCCTATCACAGGGGCTGCAACCTTTGCTTAATATCCTGGGGGAGGGCCATCTTGGGTTATTTTGCAGAGCACAAGTGATTGAAATACGACAGCGAACAGTTAACATGATCCCAAAAGTGCTGGCTCACAGCCCAATATCTTTTCTACAGTCGTTTCAAAGGAGGGGATTAATAGCATGTCAGAGAGCTGCTCTGTATCCCCAACACTACTTGAAGGACTGTAAATAAATAAAACAGCACGATCAACAACCATATACTGGAATAAGGAGAAGAATCCAAAGGGTGCTGGGAATCTCAGTTCTTAAATTCTGCTTTCTTTACTGTTAATGGTGGTATCAGGAGAGGATGAAGAGCTCCCAAATTAAATTTGCCGGTAATCCTGAAGTAGAAGAGGCAAAGACTCTTCCATGCTGGCAGTAGGCTTATCTGGAAGATATAGTAATAAAATATAACCTGGAAAATGCAAGATAACACAGCTGGGAAAAACAAACAAAAAAAAATAACCGCAAACACGTGGCTGTTTGCTGGGCTGGAGGCAGCCTGGGCCACCTAGTGCTAGGTGTAAGATGGGTCTCATAGCTGCAGGTCATAGTTAATGGCTCTCAGCGATGGCATCACTCGACAGGGGAGACATAAATTGCACAGATTCAAACCGTGGCAGAGGTATAACACCCCTGCCAGCTGAGCTGCATAGCAAGAGATGTGGCACAGTGTCACAGGGCCAAGAATTTCCCACTGGCTGGAAGGCGAAAGAGCAGTGAGAGGGCCGTTGACAAATAAGAAAAACATCGGAGAAATTCAATAACAACTGGAAAAGGATCGCTCAATTTAATAACAGTTTTTGCCTGGCGGTAATAACAGGTGAATAATGTGTTTTCTCCCAACCATCCTCATCAGCAAAACACTGGAAGGACTGAAAAAGATGGGCGGTCAGGATCTTAAGAGATGTGGAACAACTTTTGTAGGAAGAGCAACTATGGAGACCAGAACTCTCTAGTCCAAGAAAGAAGACATCCAAGGATGGGTGTGCTAGGGGTCCGTAGAGTGGCATGAGAAGGCAGGGAGGGAAGGACAGTTTGCTGTCTTAGGTGAGCTCGGCATCGCACTGTGCTAGGTGGTCAGGTCACAGCTGGCAAAAGGGGGTTGTTCTTCAAGGAGAGGGCAACCAAAAGGAACCATGGGACTGTGCAGGTGCAAAACTTTCACACAGGATCTTAAGCGACAGGATGAGTTTGTACATCTCCATTGCGGGCATTTAAATGCTAACCTTTCTGGATCAGGAATTGCAATTTTTTGGAGGCTAGAAGAATTCTAGGGGAAGTATGTTTAGCCTGTTGCTTACATGTCTGCTAGGACTATGGTCAGAGGCTGACTACAGAGCTGCATTGGCCTGTGGTCTAGCTCAGCATGGCCCATCTGATGTCTCTAGCCATGTATATGTGCTATAGAGTTCCCTGACCACTCCTCTTAGCACCTAAAAGCCTTGGCAAATGAGCCGTGCAGGGTCATGCTTGGCAAAGCAAACCACAACTTGACTATCACTTAGGGCTCTCTGCTGTGATGGCTTTGGGTCCTAGACTCTCCTCGGGCTAAAAACAATCGTTTTCAGCAGTAGTTCATCTTGCACAGACCAAAGGAAAAAATAAAAATTAAAAAAAAACAGTACTGCTTGACTGCACACTGGTAGCAGGAATCATCTTATCATGTTATTATATGTCTCCTTTCCCGGTTTCAGTGGGCTTGGATCAATCTGTAGGTATTTCACACGTGGAACATGCATTGCCATCTCCCCAGGGCAAGCACTGCATGTTCAGTTTCTCCGCTTCTGCCTTGAGGTGCGCTCAGGATGCTTTTGAAGATGGTAAAAATAATCAATAATAGATTAAACTGCATGTTTTCTTCAGGCACAGGATCTGCTTACAAGTAATGAGTGTTTATGAAGTAAGACATCCCAAAGTTGCAGCAATGCTTCGGTGAACCTGAGCAAAAGAATAGATTTCTTTTTTTTTCTTCTGCAAGGTGTGTGATACTAATGCAGTGTGTAGATTCAGGGCATAAATCCAAATCGTTAGCACAATTTTGAGGGAAGTTACTTTTAGCTGTGACAACCCTACACTGGATTTGGATTCAGGGATCTAGTGCCTCTTACACTACTATTTCTTGATAATGTGTTTTTGCTGGTGACGATGAATTGGTAAAGACGTGAGGATTACATTTAAATTCAGCTGTATTTGTAGTTTAAACATGTGGGAAATGAGACGAGGAGAGGAAAAGCAGAGGGCTTATGCTAATCCAGACAAATGGGAGAGCTAGTAACATTTTCAAATAGTTTATCTGAAGCCACATTAAATTCTGTTTGCACCTGTGAAACTGGGGTTGCCAAAATATGCTCCTGTTGTTACCAATTAGCTGTTGTAATACAACTGCTCCTGGGCTCTTAATAAAAGCACAGGGCACAGCTACAGCATTGCTTACATCATGCATTACATATTCAAAACACAATATATTTTATTATATAACTAATTCTCAAAACCTGCCTTTTATCTCACTCAGATGGGGGGAATGAAAGCCTGAAGATAAAAGTGATTGGCAGTGGCCTGCCCAAGGTGGAATGTGTGTGGCGCAGGCTTCATTCCCAAGCCCTGACTGTCCTTCTGGGGCTGCAGTGAGCTGCCCTAGAGAGGGGGCTTTGCAAAGAACTAATTTTGTCATTCATGTTACAAAAACAAATAAAACAATATATCTATATCTATATAAATAGACTAGGATACTAAAAGCAAATATCCTGCAAGGGATGTGTGGTGTGTATCTCTGTGAATGAGGAGCTGTTTCCATTCACCCTCTGCAGAAGCTGCCCAGATTTACAAAAAGACAACACTATGCTATATGTATTAACCTTTTCATCCAGCCTAATTAGCGTTTCTGGGAAGAAGTAGCCGAAAGGGGTAGCCTGCAGGCTTGCCCATGGCTCTTTCTCACTGCTCCTTCTGAAGTCATCCCAAAAGGAGCTACAAAATCAATCCTGTGAATGTCTCTCATACAGCCATTTAAGCCATTCAAAGTTCTTTTTCTGAATGGAAAGTGCTTTTTTTTTTATTTGTTTGTTTGTTTGCTTTTCTAGGAAATCATTCTCTTCATCAATGTGTTGAATTATCTGATTGCTTGCCTAGTAATAAGTAAGCATTTGGGGTTTTTTTTTTACAGCTCTTAACCTGTTTTTGTTCCCTTCCCACCAGCCTTTCTCCTTTAGAACATTTAAAGGGAGACTCAGCATTTAGGCATAAATTTGTAATGTTAAAAAGGTGCAATAACAACATTTCCAATCTTTTAGATTTTTGTTGAAACCACTTGGGATTTTTTTTTTTTTTTTAATGAAACACATTCACTGTTTTTCAGCTCAGTGTGATCTGTCTGCTTGCCTAACTCCCCAAAATGACAAAAGACATTTGTCTCTTCAAAACTGCTGGCTCAAAGCCCATCACACCCACAGGCTGTAGTTTTATGAGATGAAATGTTTGCCTAATTCTCCATACCATGGAATTATAACCTTATTTTAATGAAGAAAAAAAACAGTTACATAAGCAACTTCCCCGGAACATGGAATTAAAAGACAAATCCAATCTGGGCAACCCAAAGGGGTGGACATATATTTGAGATTACCTCACAACAAGTGCTAAAACACCACAGCAACAGGTGATGTTATAAAAACAAAGACAGTTTGACGGCGATAGAGCTGCTCTGCTCTAGAGTGCAACAAAAAATACTTCTGCTTCAAGCAAACAGCATTTTTTTCTGGAGCTTCCTTTCATGCAAGAGTACCAGATGTCCTGCTCAGCATGGCAGTGAAGAAAGTCATACTACAGAAATTTTCCCCTATGCAAGTTTTTTCCATAGCCAAGGCACAACATGAATAACCACTGCTCAGGGCAGCTGCCAGCATCACAGCTGGTGAGAGTTAGGCCTCCAACACCCAGTTTGGTTAGTTGTTAATTTATCTCAGCTCTTTAGGTGCAGGTGGAAGTTAGGAGGGCTTTGCTATGCTATATAGCTAAGCAGAACAAGGAGGAGGAGGTATTCAGCATTTTCAGTGGTTCTGCACTTTCCAGTTTTCTCCTGCTGTAGACAGGATGGGAAGTAGAAGGTATTTCTGGGTGTGTGGTGGGTGTTCTTGCAAGTTGCCTTCATAGCTTTGCAGTGATTTGAACAGATAACATAGTATTTTTTTTCCACTTTCTTTTATGAATCATTCATTTGTCTCTTTGAGGCTTGGAAAGGCACTTGCCCAGTTGCAATGCTCAGTAACAACATAACATTTCCTCTGCCCTTGCTGTGGTGAGCTAATCCAGTACTGTGCAAATACTTCTTGGTTTCACTGTATTTCCTTTGTACTTCCTGATACCGTAAGCTGCTCACAGACAATAGGTGAACTGTTCCTGTATCTTTTCTTTTCCCCAAAGTTGACATAGCAGCTTAATTTTGCACATGCCAGTATTTTCAAGGCTTGCATTCTTCAGGGACTTGATGTTCTGTTTCTAAGCTTGCCCTGGGGTGCTGCTGACTGGAGGTTGCTGATCTGATCTCTTATCTCACCCCGCCGCTGCCCGGGGGAGCTGCTGGCTGGGGGCTCCTCTGCCTTTCCCACTAGCAGGGCTCACATCAGGAGTGACATCCAGTCCTCCCTCTGCTTCTGCCGTTCTTGGGGAAATTGGTCCATCAGCCGGACTTGCTGCCTCTGTGGGGATGGTGCACTCTCCTGTTGAAGATGCTCCTTTTGCCTGGCTCCATCGGGTGTTTTTGGAGGGGGAGAAAGAGTGCAGAAGCAAACTTGGCTCTAGAACCCTGTGGTTACAGCTGGTGAGTTTATGCGCAGGGAGATGAGGGGTCTGTTGTTCAGATGTACTCGAAGGAGAAGAGCTTGGAGCACTGTTCTTGTCCGCTGTCCCCGGATGAGCAACCTCCCACTTAAGCTAGTATCGTGTTTTCCCCACATCCCATGTGATCTCTTCTTCTACTATGCTGAGAATTTAATACTGCTGTGAAAATAGGGATGGCTTCTCCAGGGCATGTTTGAGTGCCGCGAAGTCCCATCTCACCATACATTGCAGCCTGGGGAGGTAAATATTGCTCACCTAAAACATCCTGAGCAGGAAATAGGTATGGCCTTTTGCCACCTGTGTATGTAAGCTGGCTACTGACCTGCTGTAACTTTTGGAAAAGACCATGGGTGGGAAATAAAAGGATTTAAAATGTCTGTCTCCAGAAGAGAGCACAGACTTACCAAGTTTTAAGAGCGCCGTGGCTTCTGGCACCCTGCCCTGAGGGGAGCGTGGTTGAGACACTCCCAGTCCTCAGTGTTTTATTTTGGTTGCTTTGGGAGCTTCCCCGCTGGCACGCTCACTGCATGCGCTGCTCTGACACGATTCAGCTCAGCCGTGCAGTGAACTGGGGTGCTTACCTGCCTTGGGCCTTTTTAATAACGAGCAAATATAGTTGTCTGTTGCAGAGAATCCCAACGCACAGAAGGGCATCGCACAGTCAGTCGTGTAGTTACGAGCCCCTGCATGCTCCTGCTCATGGCAGTCAGGGCTTTGTGTCCGTGGAGGCAGGGACCGATGCAAATGGGATAGCGGTGGCCACCCGTGCCTGCGCTTCTCCAGTTGATGATGCACATGGGTGGCCCTGCTGGAAGTGTGATCAGAGTGCTAGGTAGGTAGAGAAAATATTCAATTCCTGTAAATATCTACCAAGTTCTTCATAGAACAAGGTAACAAAGTCATTTTTAGGAATATGTGAACCGTCTTTTAAAAATGGCAGCAATTTAACTGTGTGAAAACTCAGTTTAACATTGTGACTAGCTGGAACTATTACCTATACAACTGCCATAAATTGTAAAGTAACCTCAGCTTAAGGACCTATGAATTTTACTTGTTTTTTCCATTCGAAGTTTGCAGGTAAAGTACTATTGTTTATTATAGCAATGGGTATAGTTTGAAAAGTAGCCAAGATTTTGGGCCCACAATTTCTTTAGATTTGGCATGGAAGGAGTACAACTAGTACATGCTTTTGTGATATATATGAACAAAGCAATTTCTCTTGTGTCCTTGATGAGGAATTGTAATTGTTTAAACAGATCTGATCCGAAAAATATCGGGGGAAAAGGGGTGATGTTTTTTCTATGTTCTTTCCATCATGAGTGGAAACTGAAAAGTTGTGTTTAAGATCATGTCACTCTGCCATGAGGATTACATATTTGTGACAAAAACCAAAAAACATATTCCAGACCAGAATCAGTTCAAAGAAAACTCTGTATTGAAAGCATGTATGCTCATGGCCATAATCAAAACCTACTGAAATCAGTGGATATATCTTGGTAAGTTTCCAAAGGCCATTGATCGGGTTCCTGGGGCTGGGGACCACCCAGAGCTGCTGCTGGGGAAGTTTTCTCATCTTCCATAGTTCAATTAGAAGTAATTATTGCAAACAGTTAAATCCTTTCTCATTCTGTCTTGTAAGGCACAAAGTAAAATGGACCCATGAATATTTATTTTACCTCTTAAAAAATTTAGAAGAGTTTGTTACCACATATTCACAATTCTATCTTGAGAGCTACAGCATCTTGGGAGAAGAGAACAAAACTGTAGCTGACTCTCACCCACTGCTGTAAATTCATTGTTTCTCTCTTGTCACTCATTGTCAGTGCTCGTGTAGGAGAATGGCTGAGAAGCAGATGGCTCCATCTAATAAATTTTGCAGGCTTGTTTTTAAACAAGCAAGGCAGTCATCACTGCCTGCACTACGTAAAACCCTGCTGCCTGCAATCATGTCCCCAGCAGCGCCGCAAATGCGTGCTGTGCACACACTGGTTGGCAGGCCAGTCAGGGAGGCAAAAACAACTTTGGCCAAGACCTACTCTAGTCAACATCCTAATTCCCACAAGAGCAGCAGGAGTTTCTCTCCTCCTTGCCAAAGTCTCTTGAAGGCAGGGAGCAGAGCAGAAACCTGGAAAACAGGCAGAAATAGAAGGAATAAGGAACAGATTCTCCTGCAAACCATCAGCGTGAAGTTACTTCAATGCTTGCTAATACAACTGCATGTGGGGTTGCCAAGTGCTCTTAAGTATCCATAAGCAATGGAGGCTAATTGGTAGATTGTGCTGCTGCTGGTAACTTTGTGATTCTCTCTTTTATAGTTCCTGGCATCTCATGTAGTGAGTCTCAGCCCTACCTTGGGCAGACCCAAGTATTATGCTGAATATGCCTTGAACAGCTTTTAAAAGCTGTAAGTAGGTATGCATTATGCATGCGTGTAGTATTATTAGAAAGCTGCAGTTTGTAGCTCCATCGATGTTTTTTTTTTTTCTTTTTCTGAAAATAACACCGAATCAATTGCTGTTGTCAGCAGAACTCCGAAAAATCCATGTTTTCTTCAATTTCTGTAAACTTTTTGGGGACAAGAGTTGATTTTTCTCACATTTCTTGCGTTTGGCTGAGAGAAAGAGTGCATGAATGGCCATGCCTATATTAAACTGGAAGTGGCATAATTATTATTGTCTCAGTAGTAGTAAAAATGGCTGCACTTTATCCATGTCAAGTGTGAAAATAAAAATAAATAATGCATATTATTTATGCATTAAATAATAATGCAAAGGTTTAGAAAATAGTTACCTGTTTTTGATGTAGAACTGCTGAAGTTATTGTGTGTCAGAACAGAAGACCCTTTCGGAAGATCTCAAGGCAGTGGACTCAATGGTCTAAATATTTTCAGATAAAGCTTACAGTGAAGCAGGTAACTGAGTGTTAAGTTTGTTTTGTCTTGGGATAGAAAGTCTCAAGTGGTTCTGCAGTGCAGGCTTGTGCATATGTTACAGGACAGGAAACGCTGCAGTTGAACAAGTCAACAGTCCTCAAGACTTTCCTGCAGACTGTGGAGTGATGGAAAACTTTAAAACACTTGCTAAGAAAGTTTCAGAGCAAAATCACTTCAAGGTGTTTTTTCCCACCTCACATTGAAGGTATGTGAAAAATCTGAATGGATTTTTAAGAAATAGCAAGGCTTCAGATTTAGGTAGAAAGATAGTCTGTAAGATATTGTTCTATGTCTTAACATAAAAGCAAGTCGTTTGATTGAACATTCTTGAAAAGCTACTTTTGGCATATGTAGCTAACCACAACTGCAAATTTCACATTCCAGAATGCAACCCAACATTTCCAATGCCATCTAAAGACCTACAGACCTTGTATAATCAGTTCCAGGTTGTCAAATGCTCATTGTACAGTGCTAAATGTTTTTAACTGACAACCTTTGCAATGGTATCAGGCATCAGTAAAATGGAGAGTGGACACCTGAAGAAAGGATACTTGGAGACAGAAGGCAGACTTGGAAAGCCAGTTTGCTAGGACAGACAAACTGAGCTCTTGGAACAACTGCGGTAGGTCTCATTCACTTAAAGAAGCCCAAGCTATGGTGTGCTAATTTATTATAATTATAAACATAATTAATGCAAATTATGCTTTGGTGCAGAAAACAGTGCTTGGAAGAAAACAAGTCTTTATTGCTGGCCTCTGCTTTCCTAGGCTGTTCCTATCTAAGGGGAACATTAAGCACCTACTAAACATGTGCTTTATATCTTCTCATAGTTTTCGTATTGCTAAAATTAAAAGGCAGCTGATACTTTCCATCTTCTAAAGCGTAGAAAATAGGTGGCTATTTTAAAGAAGAAAAGAAAATCTCCTTGAACACTGTGATCGGAATTACCCATACATCAGTGTTAGAGACGGTCTTTTGTGATATGTGCTTTTGCTAGCGGCTCTCTCTCTCCAGACATGCTTTCCTCAAGCTGACCAATATAATTTGTAACTTCAAAGACCAATGATACCTAGTACATTCTTCTATGCCCCAAAATTTATGGCTATACAAATGTGAGCATTCCTAACATAATCACCCTTTCCTAAGTAATAGTATTTCACCACTGGCATGAAGATAATGGAGGATCCAAATAATACTTTGAATAAAAACATGGTAGGATTCAATCCCTGCTGTGTTTGCTTACTGCAAGAGATTCCTTCCTTTTTGTGAGGAGACAGAGAAGATGTGCTACTGTATAATTTGCTTGGTTCTAGTATATGTCTTAAAGATTGGGAGTGTATTTAATTATTAGTTATGGAATGAGCCTTTGCGTGCTTCTGGACTATTTCTAGCAGTACACAAAGAAGGTATGGGGTTTTGCTGTTTCTTTTATGTATTTCTCCTGCAGTAGCTAAATGGTCTGTGAAAATTAGGCATGGGAAGAAAGGATGTTTGTGATCCCTCTTCCAGATTCAATACACAGTGTCTACTGTGATTTAAGCACGGGATTATCCAGGTTGCACAAAACACAGGTATGGAATCCTTGCCCTGAAATATACATGCTTCAAGGCCTTGGTCCTACTTATGGGGGTAATTTTGTCTCTGCAGGTGATGCTATTGAAATCTGTGAAGCTTCCTTTACAGACTTTTGTATCCCGACTGGGGTTGTTTTTGAGATTTGGTAAAGTTGTGCCTGTGCTTTGTGGGTATTTTGGGCTCCTCGGTGAGATGGCAGGAGCAGGCTGAAGGTTTTAGCAAAAATAACATCCTCCAAGCTAAATTTAAAGGAAACTCCATGGTGTGGATTTCTTTTTCTCACTTCTTGATTCAATTTCACTTTACTCTAGAAGGCTAATGAAATGATGAGACTGTATGTCTGATTTACAAGGATGTCATTGCAAAGCAGCAACTGCATGCCTTCAAAAGGCTGTGGTCTCTCTTTGACCTCCTATGTCAGGAGTTATAGGCATAGAAGCAGATGAGAATTTCTGTATTAATTTTCACTGAAATATTAGTTGCAGAGGACGGAGGGTGATTATGTGGCTGGTCCACTGTAAAACTCTGAACACATAATGCTTAAACTCGGCTTACAAACTGTCAGACTTCATCCTACTGGGATATCAGTCCCAGCAGGGGTGACAGCAATGACTCAATCAGTGCTTAGGCCAGTTTGTAGCTATGTCCATATGACTCTAACGGAGGTGATGAAATTCTGCAAGCAGACAAAAAGAGGCGAGGGGGGAAAAAAAGGTGAAAAATATTTTAAAAAATAAAATAAAAATAAAAAAAAGCAGTGTTCCCCAGTGAGTGCTCTGCAGAACAAAGGCAGTTACAGTCTGTGCTTCGGGCTGGTTGGTGAGCTGCAGTTTCAGACTAATCCCCTTTGCTGCTCTGGGCCACCGCTTGGTTGGTCTGAGGAGGCTTCGCTGCTTCGTTTCCTTTTCCCAGGCACAGCAGAGCTGGCTGCCCTGAGCAGCTCCCTCCTGCTGATGAAGCACAAATCAGATGAAAAGCAGAGATACAGAGAGAAAACAGCAAGGGCAGGGAGGACCTAGAGGAACTCATGCAGGAGAAAAAAGCAGAGCGAGGTTTTGGATGATTCATACTGGGGTTTCAGCGATGGTAGGTAGGGGCCACTTGGTTACTACTCTTTCCTTGACTGTGTCTGAGACCATGGACATTAAGATATGCAAGCAA
This sequence comes from Nothocercus julius, assembly GCA_013398735.1. Classification (NCBI taxonomy): domain Eukaryota; kingdom Metazoa; phylum Chordata; class Aves; order Tinamiformes; family Tinamidae; genus Nothocercus; species Nothocercus julius. The sequence goes on from VZSV01000199.1 coordinate 1,117,805, forward strand.
AACAGCAGTGTTTGAAGAGTGAACAACACCAGCTTTAGCTCAGGGTCATTCCATATTTCATTCTACAGAAAGCATCCTTTTATTAAAATTCCTCAAAAGAGATCAATGGCACAAGATTCTTTCCTCACTTTCCCACTGCCACTTCCCAATTGCACTTAAGTCCTTAAGTCCTCACACATTTAACCTAGTCCACACATCTCTTGTTTACCAGGCGAAGAAAAACATCAATGGAGTTTTCTCTATGGACTAAGCAAGGGTTTTTTAAGGTATTTTTTCAAATGTCAGTATTATTTTACGTAAGTGGGATATCTTACGATCTTCCAAAAGTTGAATGTGGATGCATGCAGCAGGTAAATACAGCAATTCCTGTACACAAGACAAATCAAACAGCAGAATATTTCACAGGTATTACCTGTACAGTTACAAGTAGAATCAACTTGATGATTAGGGATATACTGACACAAAGTGATGGTATAGATTGTTATAACAAGCATGGCTAATGAGAAAATTCAGACCCAACTTCCTTTTCCACTTGCCTAATGACATGGGATAGTGGTGCCTGGCTTTTGGCACAGGTATAATTGTGAGGAGAGATGGTTCCAGCCTTGGTTGTTGGTCCCGCTCTTACTCAAGGGCCTGTGAATCCGTATATGAGAACGGAAACAGCAAAATGGTATTGTTACAACTTTTTGTGAAATATGGAACCTGCACTATACTTCATGTGTTTTTATTTTCCAAACACACGAAAGTAAATATAGCAATAACTCTCCAAGTAACAATGTGAGTTACATTTCTATAAAAGAATGTTCAGCAAGTAACAGGAGGTGACTAATATTACTGATGCAACATGAATATAATAGGTGAATTTCAGCAGTAAATCACAATCATGATACCTATGCCTTAGGGTATTAAGATGTGATATAAACTTGGAAGCTTTAGAGACCTCTGATCTGTGTGCCATTACAGGGATCTGAAAGCAATGCCCCATTAAAAAGGGGCAGAGGGGATGTTAAATAACATTTGAGTCTTTAAAAAGCTGATGTATTCAAAAAAAAAAAATCTTCTTAGCTTGTTCCTATCAGATCTCTATTGTAATCATAAGGCTGCTGCACAAGGTCTTGTCAGTGTACTACTATGCTAAAATTCGCACTGAAAATTTTTTGGGTTTTTATTTTATTTTTTTTACATGGAAGTTGAAATCAAGGAGAAAAACAACCTGGGGTGACCACAACTAGAGGAAATAAGCTACTTCCTAGGACAATGACCACGGTTTCTAACCGAATATCAGGAAAAACAAAGTAAACAAACAAAAAGCCATGAGGATAATTAGGCAGATTGTCCAGGGTTGTTGTGGAACCTTCATTCCTGGCAGTTTCTGAGACCTGAGTAGATAAAGCCCTAAGGCAGCTAGCCTGATCTCATAGCTGACCATGCTTTGAGCAGCAGGTAAGACTTGAGACCCGCAGTCTCTTCCACCCTCCAGTGTTTCTGACTTCACTTTTAGAATAGCATCTAATGGGTGATAATCCCATTGACTGGTGATTATTTTTTTTTTTTTTTGACAGGTAAAAAGGGGATTTCCTCTTTCTTTTAACGTGGAAGAAATGAAACCTTTTGAACATTTACATGAAAATGGAAGGTGTGGGAGTGTCAGCTGCACCCATTTTAGCTTTCTGGCTAGGGCAGTGGCCTGGGAGGTGGGAGTTCCAGCTTCAGCTCTCTGCTGTATGACTCAGAGCTGAAATTTACACCCTGTATCTAGCCAGATGAGTCACAGGGAGCCAACATTTGGGTCAGTGTCCAAATCATCTTGATAATGATCCCCATTATATCTGCTGGGGTCACGAGCAAGCCTTTGGCTGGGTGAGGCAGCATGACTTGGGGACCAAGTCCTGGCCTGATGAAGAATGCAGCAGTAGTCAAAGGTGGTGTAGTGCCTGCTGTAGGGTTGGGGTGGCCTCAAAGGCTGCTGCAACTTCTTTGTGGTCCCTTTGAGTTCACACAGAAGCTGTCTGAGAATCCGGGATAGTCACAGCAAGGTCAAGTCATTGGCTTCTTCCTTCTTGATACATATCCGACCCAATTCTGAAAAATAAGAGTAGGCAATAAGAGGAGATTGCAGATCTATTTCCTTAGCCACCTTACAGGCCACACACAGAAGCTGCAAAGTACCCCTAGACAGGGGCTGGTATTTTTAGCATCTGTCTGAGATCCTACTCAGCGCCGTCAGGGGCTGGCTGCATCACACAGAGCCAAGAACTCCCAATTGCTAATCCTACCACCAAAACTGTCTCCCTCTGTGGCCTCCAGCAAAGTATTTCACCTCTCTGTTGCAATTTTTCCATCTGTAAAATTGGGATAATGATGTTCTACTAACTCGCAGGAGTGCCGTAAACTTTAATTAAGGCAAAGTTTGTGAAATGCTTTAATGAGGAAAAGCACTAAGACGAAGTTGATTATTTGGTTAAGCTGGCTGATGTGGTGCTGCCAGACATGCCCAAATAACTCAGGATCGTTATGTGCACACTACAGTTTGTTATTCTGTAAGCCTTCAAAGATGAATATTGTAGGTTTTAGGTCTTGAGCAGGTGGGATCCACTTTGGGAATGCTTTATTTTAAGCATGCCACTGTGCCCAACCTAGCTGCTTACCTTGTTCTTTATTTTGCAGATAGTAAACTACTTCAGCTTACCTAGAGCCACCTGCAAATGAGTTACAGAGCAAAATGGTGGGATACATTGCAACACCAAGGACTGCATACAAAATGTCTTTTCTAGGCCTCTGTTTCTGGGTACAGTGAAGGCTGTAGCTATATAGCAACCAGGAACTGCTCTCAGAAAACAGTTCTGAAAACAGCAGCTTATATATGTGTGCCTGTGTTTATGTATACGTATATATTGCAGTCTGGGAGCTATCTCAACTTTGCAGGTAGGAAACTTCTCAGTTTCTTTATTGTGATGGCAGATGTTACACAGTGACTGCATTACATCCAAATGCTGTTTTTCTAACATGTGAACAGAAGCAACATCTTTGTGGTGGACTGTATGACTGTATTAGCTTTGCTGTAGCCACACAGCTGTGGAGCCTTCCCTGTGGACTCTAACTCATGCAAAGGTTTTGAGACAGAGTTTGTCCAAGAGAAGCAAACAGTATCTCTGGGGTGAGCTGCCCCGAAGAAGATGTTGCCCTGCTCTCTGCCTGTGACTCTTCAGATGTTCTTGAACTTCATATTGTTATTTCTTCCCGCAGCTGGGAAGACAGTCAGAGAAGTTTTGGGCAGCTGGCAACCATTCCACAGAGGGGTGACTATAGCATGAATCTGCTCAAATACAGGGTGTCACAGGCATAAGCTCATCATTACACAGCCTTCATTTTCTTCCCAAGCAGTAGGCAGTTGGTGACAACTCTCTGTCATCCTCATTTTTTTTTTTTTCTCCCAGTCACTTTTGAGCTTCTTGGACCAGAAAGGAATTTACTGCCACAAGCAGTGTTAACCATTTGGTATGTGAACGAAGGCATCTACCTGAGAGACAAGATCCGAGATCACTTGCAACTGGAACTTCAAGTCTGCGGCAGCCAAAGGCAACCCAGGACCAACCTGTGCCTTCTGCCTTCCCGCTGCTCCTCAGGGCAGGATGGAGGCTGGAAGCTGCCTGGGACGCCGGGGGGAAATGGTGCTTCTCTGTCAGGATCATTCATGGTCCTTGTTTTTCAGGTAGACAAAAGCTCCCCTGAGACAGTGGCCCTGCTCCACTCCTTCCCTGCTGCTTGCTTCCCGCGGGAGCATAAGAAAGGAGCAGTCCCTCCACCTAAGTCATGTTGGAGCAGAGGTTGGGCCTGAGATTCCCGAGTCTTTTCTGAAGAAGATTTAATCAGTCTGACTCTTAATACCACCCTGATGCCCTTTGATCGAGGATTATTTAAGCTATTATTGAAATATTGTGCTCCGGTCCCTATTGTGGTTGGTATTCACGGAAACAATACCCTTCTGCGGCTGAGCAAACAATGCGGAGCTGTTTGTTTGAGGCAGAATTCCACGTACTCATTTGCTGTTACTTTCACGCTGCTGGTCAGGAACAATACTGCCCGTCCACTGCTAGAAATAATTACTTGGAATTATATTTGATGGTATTTCAAGCAAAAAATCACTTTGCAACATTTCCAGTTCCTTGTCGTTTCTTAGGAAATAGCCATCTGATTGGATTTGGGGTTTTGCGTTCTGACAAGTGCCAGGCCTCCTGACTGTGTTTTCATTCTTTAAAATTTAACCATGTTTGCAAAATGTCAAACATCTAAATCAGTTTTCCTGTTGTCAGGCATGAAAGATTATTGTCTGGGAAGATCAGAAGCTACTAATCTAGCTAAACCCATGTTGGTTTTTTTTTTTTGCTGGTTCCCTTATAGGCACCTTGCCTCTCAGGTTTTCTCTAGATTAAGAAGCCTTAGAACTTTCTTTTAAATTCTATGTGAGACAGTTCAGCAGATTCAGAGTCAGAGCAATGACAACGATGACAAAGATTAATGACTTTAAATGTTTGGTATTGCTTCCCAGTTCAAATTCCTCATATAGACTGGCATTTTCAAGGGGGCAATGCTTAGTACAGCCTGAAAAATCATGCTGCTGGTGTGAGCTACAAGTCAGGCATACCAAATTAGGATTTGCTATTGGAAATAGAGCAAAGTGTCTGTGCAGTACTTTTTTTTAAGTGGTCCTGAGAAACATCCCTCCCCTCCTGTTTTTAAAGGTGATTTCAGAAAAATAATTCTGAGATGTAGGAAACTCCAGCTACCCCACTAAGAGAGCATATTTGCACTTGGGTGGATTTGTTGTGCATATGAAAATTGTTGTGTGGCAAATCAAACAATCCAAATTATTGTTTGCTAATCCAATTAGACATTTAATTTAACTGTGCAAAGTTCAGCTGTGCTGCAAGTTCTTGTATCTAGGTTTCGAGTTATTTTTTTTTCTAATTTTGGGGTGTCATCGGTGATGAGAGAGCTCTAGCTCAAAAAAGCAAAGGTGCCCCCATATCAGCATATTGAGTGGGTAGCTCTCAAATGTTCCTGTCACTTTTCCTTCAACAGCCAATCCAGATACAGTTGCACATCCTATCATTAGAAAAGGCATCCAGTCCATTCTTCTGCTGCTGCTGCACTCCTTCCAGTGTATTTACTGCAGTTTCCTCATGACCTTTAGCTAACCTTCGAACTCGGCCAGAATACTCTTACAGGATCTTAAACTGTTATGAAAGCTGTGTTACATAAACTGGCAAAACCCAGGAATAAACTGAGGGGCAGGGGTCCATGTCAGCTTCCTTAATTGCACCTAAATAAGGCAAACTGAAGTATGCCCAACTTCTAGTTTCTTTGCATTTGACTGAAGTTCCCTACTATGCATATGTAAGCTTTGCTGACAGTGTCTCCAACTCCATAGTGAGGAGGAAGTGGGGGGGAAAAAAGGAAGAACCATCATCTGTGGCTGCCCTGGGAGCCCCTTCTCTGCACCAAGGAGGTGGGAAGACGCCCACATTACCTTCTCTCCCCTGTGTGAAGCTGGAGGGAGGCAGAGAACCAGCCCACCCATCTGGCGAGGTGTAATGAGTTGATGTGTCTTGATAGACAACGCTTGGGGTTAGCATGAGCTTCGAGCTAGCAAATGTCTTGCTAAAAGGTGCAGTGTAAAAGTGTCTTTTCACCTATGTATTAATGATGATGTGCCTGAATGAATTAAAAGTGCCTGTCCCCCATAATGGGCAAGCAATATGTCTGTGATATTCCTCCTGGAGGTGTGATACTAGACTTGTCCCTGCTCTGGACAGATGGATGCAATAGCAATAGAACTGCTGCCTCCCAGGCAGAGAGGGAAAGGGGGGCACTCGTGTCTCCTGGAGCTCCTGGGGAGCAAGCTACTAACGTAGCTTTAACTCTCTTTTGTGCTGCTAAAACAACAAGTGGACATGAGAGAGAATAGAGAAGTGGTCCCATGTTTATCCCCTTAATTGTATTCCTTATTTGATTGAGCTTTACTCCTTTATTTGCTCTGCGCATATGGCCAGATTTATTTCTTTTATTATTTCTTTTACTTTCAGTGATCTTATTCCTTCCAATGTCTCCTCTGAACCTCTGTTTTCATGAGCAGGACCAAAACGGGCCCCTTTCCTGCTGTGACAAGCCTTATTAAAGAACCCTGCTGTTTGATGAGTGGGAAGTCAGGTCTCATGCTGGCAGTGGGGGTTTCATCAGCTGTTGGTTGAAATTGTGTAAAATTACACATTAGTTGATAGCTGAGATCTACAATTGAACAATTAATCAGCCTGCCTAAAGGAAGTGGTAGAAAGAGTCAAGCCAGAAAGCCAAAGGCAGCCCGTAGGCACAGCTCCAATTTGGGATCCCAAGGGATGGCTGCCAAGCTCCTCTTATATGTGTAGGGTGCTTTTTTTTCTTTTCCTTTCTTTTGGTTCTTGTTTTTGTTTTGTTTCGCTTGAAGATATGCCTGAAGGGGTTTGAGTCTTCGTGAGTTGAGTGGGATTGCCAATTTTGTTTTTTCTGTCTGATTTTTTACCAAAGGTGGTTATGTCACTGTAGTTTTTTTCTTTTTTTCTATGTAAACAGTTTTGTAGTATGTGCATATATGCCTCAAGGCAGTTACAGGTACACCTTAGGAACTGAATAACCACCTCAGCTAAACATTTTATCCTGAAAAGCAGGGAGTTTCTTCACCATGCAAGATGGAGATGGCCCTTGTTATGCAGCTGAACAAGAAGCATCTTTCCAGGGAACTACTTGTAAACTCTATGTGTACCCACCTATGTTCCTATCCTGTAAGGTAAGCTCTGTACAGTGTGCTTGAAAACTCCAGAGTTTTAATTCTTATGATGAACTCAAATTTTCACGAGATGGATCAGAGAAAGGACAAAACGCACATTTGCTTTCAGTGCTTGAGGAAACGGTGACATGTCAGACAGGCAACAGTGCTGCGTTCAGCGACAGCGCTTGTTGGCAGAGTGACTTGAGTACTAGATAAAGCTGTGCACCATTTCTTCTGGTGCTCATACGAAAATAAAATGTGCTCACTTTTCCTTCCCATGGCAAAAGAGGATTTCCCAGAAAGTATGTGACTGGTTAAGGAAACTGAGCACATTCACTCTTTCATCCAAAACAGTTTACCAGTGGGTTGGTAATTCAGACAACTTCTGCATGAAGGAGTAAATGTTCTATGTTGTTTTTTGTTGTTTTCACTTGTTTCTTTAACGTGGGAGACACATTTACTTCCTTCAGTGAAGGAATTGCTGCCATGCACCCATCTGAAGGCCCAACCTCTCATAATATTAGCCTGCACCATTATGCAGCTACAACTCTGGTGTTCCCACACTTGGTGGAGGTGGAGAAGTTCAATTGCAGTGTGTCCAACAGTTGTTTACAGCCCTTTCTCTTTTAATTTAAAAGATTTAAAAGTGGGTCATTGTGATGAACATTTGCCTTTTCTTCAGGACTCTAGTAGTTTCTGTCACTGGAGCTACTTAGTATAGATCTAATGCTCTGTATCTGAGAGCCTCTCTACTCTGGTCTTCAAATGTGATAAAACATCAATTGCCAAGAACACATAATATCAACTGCTAACATTTTGGAGTGATGGGGAAAGTAAAATTTTAATCATAATGCCTCAAGTCAACTTGTTAATTCAAAACCCTTTTTTACCCTTTCTGGATAACTGTATAAACCTGCTCGGTTGTTTGAAAAACCACAAATACATTTTTTTTTTTTCTTTCTTAATTCCATCTCCCAGCAAAGCCTGAGACAAGAGCAAAGCTACTCCTGGCTGCTGAGAGCAAGGCAAGTAGTTCATTTCTCCACATTCAGAGACACACTGGTAGCATGTTGAAATTAATTTCCACTCTGATAAAATGCATTGGCTCCAGTTCTCCAATAAATAGGATCCCAGCCTTTACACAAGTGCAGGCCGGATGGGGTAGGACTTTAGGCAGGTAGTTCCTGATCTGTGACTTGATGGCGTTGGGATAAGTCTAGCATAGTTTGTGCCCAGGCTGAGGTAGGAACACGGTCCCCTATATCAGTAGAGGATCCGGCCTGACAGAGTTCAGCTTTCCCTACAAGCAGGGCAGCCTCAACAGACCAAACTTTACAGTTCAGCCTATTCTCTCATTGCATTTTGTTCATCTGTGAAAGTGAAAATATTTGTGTATGTAAACAGAGTACCCATATGATTGTCTGACAGTTAACATATTTTTTTATGCCTGTCCCCAAAACCGTCAACACGGAGTCGAACATCTGTTGTGCTTTCAACAGGAGGAGAAATTGCAGTGAAGTGCAACTACTAATATATTCTTTACTTCTGGCTTGGATTTTCTTGCTTTTCTTAATTGCCGAGAACTAACGCAATGATCTTACATGCAATATGAAAGAACTTATATTAAATAGTCTAACAACTATTTTCACCATATATTAATAATTTGGATGACATATGCCTTATTCTTTCATGAGTTGCCAGCGTAAAGAAATCCTGCCTAGCCCAGCAAACTTCTCCTTGCATGGCTTCCCACCAAAAAGAAAAGAATCAACGCCAGGTCCCTCCCGCATCTGCCATTGACTCCATCCATCAGCAGCTAAGGCAGATGTTTTCTGTACTGCACCTGTGAAAAGAGTTCAAATGTTCAAGCTTGAAAAGGAGTTGGGCCACTCTGGCCTGAAACACTCCTGTGCCCAGACAGTCGAGCTCAGCTGCGTCTGTAAGCGTGCAAAGCAGCTCGAGAAAATACCTATTGGGATTATAATTCTTATAAATCTTAAGGTTTGTAAATGGGTTTGTGCATTTCAGGCAGGGTTCTCTTCATTAGTCACTTTTTGGTTTAGAGTGACTTAATTTTTAGATGGATTCCTTCTGATCTTTGATTATACTTAAAGGATATTTAGGCAAACAAACAGAAGTATTTTTTTCTGTCTCCTCAGCAATGTATTATAATATTGCTATGAGTAATTTTTGAGAAAATATCTTAAAACATCTTTATATAACAAAGTGTTGGGATACATATGATATTAACCACGTATTTTTTTCTTTAGCTTGTCCCAATCAAGGCTGGGGATAGCCAGCACTTTGCTATTATGTCATTAAGCAACAGTGCCTTCTGAGCAGAAGAAGCAGTCTTTCATTGAACGCGTTTCTTTCTGTGTCACTTCTGACTTTTGAAGGTTCAGAACGAGAAATTAATTTTTCTGCATGCTTGGGACTCAATGCCTTTTCTCCTGATGAAATTCATGGGGTACAAATTTCCTTTCAGCAGTGTAAGGAGGATCCTTATACATCCACCAGCTTGTCCACATGCCTTCAATTTTGCTTTTGGGAAAGGGCTTCTGTAAACTGGCCAGAAGTTTTGCCTGACCACTCTGACTCATAAACTGCTGTAGGTATGGGAAGACATTGGGAGAAAGATGACACCCTTCCTGCGAGCTGAGCTACTTTGTACCCTCAGCAGTATCATGGCTGCTGCTTTGGTCTAAGCACCTCTCACCCTACATTCAGTTGCATGACTAAGATGCTTAGTGGTGTTCTCTGCTGTTAATCAGCTACTGCATTTCAGTATTGGCAAAACAGTTCCACAGATCTCCTTTCCTTTTAAAGGAAACTGCTTTGGGATCTTTCTGTTTGAAAGATGGCACAGAAATGCAAATCAGCCTTTGCCTTGTAGCTCAGCATTACCTCTGTCTTTCACTCATGGTGTGGATTTGTGCAGAGCTATCCTGAAAGACAGTGAAATTAGGCCTGCTCATATGACCAATGTGCATTGGGGGAAAATAAAACAGCTATAACTGCTACGAGCTGCATGAATGTCATAATTCAAAAAGAGTTCATGCTGAAAACAATATCTCCTTTAATGCTTTTTTTTTTTTTCCACAAACCATTCTATTTCACTGATAGGTTTAGAAAACAATCCCCCCCCCCAACAAATTAATATCTGAAAGACTAAGTAAACGTGTGTCATATTTTCATATTTTCTCTAGCTGTCTTTTTTCTCTAATTTTATTAACACAGACATTTGGGTTCACACCAATAATTGCCCTTTGTTTGAATGCTTTTATGCAAGTTTCCTTTAGTTCTGACTGTAGCAAAATGTATTCTGGCAGAAGCCTGCAAAGCATGAGCCTGTTTCAGTTACTCAGTATAAGACCTAAAACATCTCTTCAGAACTGCAGAAAAAGGAAACCCTAGCTGCATGCAAATGAAATTTAGAGCACTCCTTTGCATCTAGTGAAAGTCTGCCAGGACAGGAAAAACTCATAAATATGACTGCAGTGACAAAAGCAAACAAGAAAGAGGTCTCTAATTCCTAGACAGGAAATGTGAAAACAGTACAGTAGGAGCCTCTGGATGGGTGGTAAGTTAGTTCCCCCTCCCAATTAAGTAGCTGCTCCCTTATGAAGCTTTAAAAAAGCCGTCGGAAAAGATCTAAATCAAAACAAAACTCCAAACAAAATGACAACAACAGATTGCTTACCCCACTGTACCTTTTGTTTAGTTATTTATCCACAACTTATCACATTGCATTGTGTCTTTAGTTATTTATCCATGGCCAACAGTGTAACCAGTGACTGAAGACCCATCATGTTGCTGCTATTTACTGGATTTTGAGGAGTACTCTCCCAGTTCTACTCTAACCAGCGTAGAATCATAGAATCATTGAGGTTGGAAGGGACCTCTAGAGGTCATCTAGTCCAACCCCCCTGCACACGCAGGGTCACCTACAGCACGTGGCTCAGGACCGAGTCCAAGCGGGTTTGGAAGATCCCCAGAGAAGGAGACTCTACACCCTCCCTGGGCAGCCTGTGCCAGGGCTCTGTCACCCTCGCTGTCAAGAAATTTTTCCTTAAGTTCCTGTGGAACTTTTGGTGCTTCAGTTTGTGGCCGTTTCCTCTAGTCCTATCAGCGG
>VZSV01000199.1:1131593-1153214 GCA_013398735.1 Nothocercus julius
ACCTTTGGCCGGCGGTCGATGCAGCGCTACGGGCGAGGAGGCGCGCGCGGAGCCGGCCGCGGGGGGCTCGGCGGCGAGGGCGACGAGCGGGACGGGGGGCTGCGAGGCGCCGCCGGAGGCTTCCCCTCCTCGCCGCACCCCGGCGGGGTCACGCACGGCGCCGGAGCCCCCGTGCACATCCCCGCCGCCGGCGACAGCAAGCCCGTGCTGCACTGTCGCGTCCTGCTCCTGGACGGCGCCGAAGTGAGCGTGGAGCTGCCGGTGAGTGGCCGGCACCTGCCTCCCTGCTGCTGCTCGCAGCCGCCCCCTGCCCGCACCTGCGCCGCGCTGCCCGCCGCGTCGCCCCCGCTCCCTGGCTGCGGGGGCGTCGCCTCGCTATTTATCTATTTATTTATTTGTTCATCGAGCCGCTCGTCGTGGCGGCGGCCCCGGGGGTCTCTGCCCTACACGGGCTGTTGGGCGCCCCGGGCGGCCGTTGGGCGCGGCGGGGAGGGGGAACGGAGGGGTCGGTCCCCGTTCGGGCGCGCGGCTGGTGCTGCCGCTGAACTTTCCTCCCTCCCCGCCGCCGCCGCGCGGGAGGAACAAGGGAGGGACGGCGCCGGCTGGCGGAGTTCGCTCGCGAGCTGTTTGCCCAGGGCGGCCGAGTTGGGCTGCGCTCGTAAATGCGTCTGAGGCTCCCGAGCATCATGTTGCGTGTTTTCTTTTATTGTTTTTTTAGGAAGATGCATGATATTTTACCTATTTTGTGTGCGTGTCCAATAATGACTGTAACAACACGATTAATTCTGCAGTATTGTCATATCCAGTAGTGGGAAATACTTGTTTTTTCCAGTATACCTTTTGAATTTTATTAGAAGACTTTCAGTAATTTGTGCATACTAGCATCACTTAGCTAAATATAGAAACCATCCAGTTGCCAAATTTTCTTTGGAAGAAGCCAAAGAATGTCGAGTGACACCGTTACAGGTCAGCTCATGAATAGCACTGCCGAGAGAGTCTGCTTCAAATGATCGGGGCTGCCTTTCCTTACAGACTAGATTACACATTTCTAGGTCCTAGCTAAGCTGGTGTATCTCTCCCTTTTGGATCTCGTTTGTGACTTGCTGTAGTCCTTGTTATATCTTGGCACAAATGTTTTCTAACAGACTTTTTGAATAACTTGATGGAAGTTATCAACATGCTGAGGATTTACTTACAGAAGTCTATGTAGATAAGGTCAGTAAATACTTAATGTCAGGCTATACCACTTCTGAATCCTCAAGAGTTCACCTGTTGTTGTAGAACCTGTGGTTTTGAAGCATCAGAAAAGCACTTTCCTTAATCTTCTAGCCTTGTAAATAAAGGGCAAGTTTTGCTTGGTCTGGTCAAGAAACTGCAGAGCTCGCTTGCTTGGTTTGTGGTGTCCTGTCTAAGGTAGGCTGGGTTTTTGGAACGAGCTGTGTATTTCGTGGTTGTTGTTCATTTCCCCTAGGGTAGGATAAGTCAGTGGTTATTTCACTGAAATGCCTGGCTTTGAGGTCTCTGGAGCTCGTAGTCAACATTTTGAGGAATAAAAAAGCATTCCAAGTTGTCTGTGCTTCATGCTTTTTACTTTTCTTTCATAAAATAATAACACCCATGCTGAGGGTTAGAAAAGCTGAAAGAAGCATTTTATCACTTCGAATATAAACCGGTAAAGTTTTGCTAAGCCCTGAAGCACTACTGCTTATTGGATTAGGGCCTGAAACTGTGTGTGTGTCAGTGCTTGGAAGCTGTGGTATAGTACCTTTTTAACCTGAGTGAATTGGGCAGTACCTTATTTATAAAATAAGAAGTATGTGATGATTTTTTTTTTCCCCCTTACAGCCCAAGTTTTGTGGACAGTGAGGGTGTCTCTTCATCAGCACTGAGGCAGTTTACCCATCAAGTCAAGTATGTGGATAATGCTAAGGACTTTACTGTGCTGCTGGTCACGTTTGCAACCACTTATAACAGGAAATACTGGCATCTGTAAACTTCTTTCTCCTACCTGTTCATATTACACCTGATTTGTCTTTCTTGTGCCAGAAGCAACTTGTTGATGTGAGAGCATGATACTTCTTCAACTGCTTTCTGAAACTTAATTTGAAAGGAATTTAAAGATTTATTACATCTTATAAAGACCATAGGGTCAGTTTGTTTGTATGGAGAAATGGCAGAAAAGACATGACTGAAGGAAATTTTTATGTATTATGCAGAAAAAAGTTTTATTTTTCTAAATTTGTCAAGATTAAAGCTAGAATTCTGAAAATTCTGTCCAAGTTAAACCTATCAGATTCTGCTGCAGTGTTTTCTTGTATGTATGGGGAGGTAATATTGTAGAAAGAGTAAGTTGTGCATCGATAGGCTGATATCTTCAGGCTTAAAAATAACATTTGTGAGATAGTATCTGAATTAGAAACTTCACAGCTGTAAGCTTTTGTCTGTTCCTGGTAACAGAAGCAGAGATCTGACTTCACCTCAGAGTCCTTACCTGTCTTGTTCTTCTTTAGGTTGTATAGAAATATTGTGACCAAAGTCACCTTTCTTGTTTATCTGCATTTCCACGCCCTCTTCTTCCTGGACTGTTTGCACTTTATTCTTTTTCTGTGCTTTTGCATGGCTTCCCCTGCTCTCATACTGCCCCAGCTGTTAGCTTGCCCAGCTAAGACGCTCATGCACTCTTAACTGTTCTCTGGCTTTCTTGCCCGTCTTTCTTGTTTGAGACATAATAAATAAACCTGGATAATTTCTGTACTCAGCTTCTCACATGACAGTCCAAGTATTGCTTAATGATACTGGCTTTTTTTTTGTTTGCTGTTAAGACCAAAATTGTGTGCTTTGAGAGCACTTGTTCTAAACAGAATAATGTGTGATTTGGCTTTTTAAACCCACAAGGTCCTCGGGGCCCTGCGTTGAATCTGAGATGCTTTTAAGGTTGGATCTGTTGTATAGGAGTGAGTGGCAGTTGACCAGATCTGTTGCTGGGGGGGGTGATTTCCCGTGGGAAGGGAGAGTGTAAATGCTGCCATTACTTCCCATTGACCTGAAACCCTAAGTGTATGCAGCTCAAAGGCAGTTATGGGAATTGACATAGGGAGAAAAGTACTTACATTAGACCCATCCCTTTCTTGCTCTCACATAAGTGTCTATGTATTTCTTTTTACCAGCGAGAGCCTATTTTAGTGTTGTGTTGCATTTTCATTTATAGAGGATGCTGTTATTTGTTTAGTTTCTCTTACCTGGCTAGAAGTAGATGAAAGACCAGTTATGCACTGCTGTCAAAATAGTCTTGTTTCCTCTTTTCTGGAGACTGCCAGAGGAATTGTGTCTTTTTTTTTTTTCTTTTTTAAAGTGGTTACAGTTGATTCTTTATGGTTACATAAAGAATACAGGGAAATAGCCTTTATGTTTGCACAGTGGTGATGATGCCTTTTAGTTAATACATAAATAGATGATTTTTTGGATGGCACTCAGACGAGGCTGAAAAGTCAAACATCTGTGACTTTGAGCCATGGATGCTGGCATTTCTAAAATTGAGAATGACTTTTAATTAAGAGCATCTTATGAAAGCTTAAAGGGCGGCTATGAAAGATGTCTACTCAGTGGGATACTCTGTAGCAGAGATTTGTATTACTGTTTTCTAATGTCACTGAGAAAATCATCTGTGATAAGTTTCTGGAGGAAAAGGAAAAATGAGCTTGTGTGTAGTGCTTGATTTTGTTTAATTATGTGGGATAGAAAGTGGGACCAATTAGTAAACTTGCTCTACTGTGGAAATCTTTGTTCTGTGGAGCACATAGAGCAAGCCTTACATTTTCTGTGACATGAAGCCACAGTAATCAAAGCAGAGTTAGTCATAAATACTCCTTTTTAACGAACTCCTTTTACCGTAATAAATTTCTGTGCTGCCATGAGCATAACTGCAAAGATATATGTGATGTATTAGAAAGTAGATGGTGTTTAATGATTAATGAACAAGTCAAATCTAACACTCAATCTATGGCCTGTCTTCAGGTGGATAGCTTTTATATTATTTCTTTGCTTTGATTTAGTAATTGTTTCAGCTGCTATGGAAACACTTCAGGGTAGGGATAGCAAATGTTCTTCAATGCACTTTTTTTTTTTTAATCTCTGTAGACTTCAATATATTGTGTCCTTTTCTTTCTGGTGTGATACAAACATTTGTTAACTGGCCTGTAATGCTTGCTTCAAATGTAAATGCTAACTTAATTCTGGAGTAGTCATCTCTGGCTTATGGTTATTAGTGTACTTGACTTCCTAGAGTTGTAAATATTAGGAGAGGAGCACAAATCAGTTTTTCATTTCTTTACATTGCATATGATTTCTTAATGACACTTCAGAAACAGCAGCTCTAGAGAAACATAGTCGTATACAAGAAGACAATAACCTAAGAATAACTTTCAGGTTATTCTCTAAAGAATCCAAACTGAAGAGTTATCCCACACAGCCAAAAAAAAAAAAAAAAAAAAAAAAAAAAGTGTGTGTCTATATATATATATAGACACACACACACACCTGTGCATGTGTGAAGATACACACATGCTTTTAAAACAATAGCAGGAAGGGACAGTTTATTGCTACTTCATTAAAGCTGTTATCGCTTACAAAATTGATAATACACCTTCATATGGAAGCAACTTAAAATTAGGTGTCTTGGTTGAGAGTGTTTGGAATAATTAGAAAATGGAGTGGAAGGGAGTTGAGTTCTGGTGTTTATTAAATACTGTGGGTGCCAGCTCGTAGAACCTCCTTCATAACCTGATCCCGCTCCATTTTTAGAAGTAGCTAGGTATTTTGCTTCTGCTACTTGTGTAGAAGGGTCTTTTTGTTCCCTTAGTGCTGCTGTGATTGTGTAACTGCAGTCAGGAGCTTGCTGGGCTGTCCTCTGATAGCAGTCTTTAATTACCTCATGTGGATACTGTGCACTTTGGTTCATTGCTCTGTATACTGCAGGTACGTGCAAAGCATTTTCAACGGAATTACGTGATTTAAGACAGACACATGCAGCTGCAGTGAGGCAGGGGTGGGATGTGCATACGTGGCTGCGCTTTAGAAACGTACTGTGAGTTAGGCTCTGGAGAGGAGAAAGGGATTTTTGGCCCGTAACATGTTGATCGGTTATTCCTAATAAATCCTCAGCAAATAAAATGCATTTCAACATTACAAAGTAACATAGAGATAGAGCAGTATTTTATCTTCCCGCAGAACCATGCAAAAAGGCCTTCGAGCAGGACATCTCCGCAATGGAGAAGTAATGATGTGTTTGAAGAGATGAAGTCTTTGAGGAGGTGGGAGGCAATGTTTAGTATAGGGGACTAAGAGGAGAAAGGTTGAAGGAAAGGGAGATGATATATTAAAGAATGGAATGTCATGTCTGTCCAGCTTCCTTTCTGGAACACCTGCTTTTCTGTGCATGCTTTTCTTCCCCATGTGCTCCCTTAACACTTCTCTTTGTAGCTCTTCTGTAAAAACCCTTTTCCCTGTAGCTTTCTGAGAGGCTGCTTTTGTTTTTTGTCTTTCCTTCTCCATGTGCTTCCTTATGCAGGTCTCTGCACCCTTCCCTCATGCCTGATTAGATCATTTTTGTGGAGAGGGATAAGTCATTTCTTTTCATTTTGCTAGAATGATAAAGGTAACAGCTGTTAACAGTATATAAGTGTTGCTGGGGTATTTTCCTCTACTTGAAACATTTTTCTTGTTATTAAATATTTGCTTTCCAGTGCAGACTATGGTATTTTTTCTGTTTCTCTTTACACTTTAGAAATAAATGGGTTAGAAGGTAATGAAGAGTTTAGAGTGACCATCTGTTGTGCGTTTGACTTGGTATTTCCATTTACTTACATGCATCAATTTAAATATGTCCTGGACCATTAGCTGTATTGTGATGTGGTTGAGATACTTATTAAAGTTTCAAATTTGAATTCCAACTATGAAACACTAAATACATTCCAAGAGCTGATTTTATCTTTGCTTTTTACAATTCTAATCTGTTCAGATTTGGATTATTTCACTGCCTCATTTTTATGCAGCCACAGATATATTATTTCAACAAATATATTTTTTTTTGTATAATTAAGTATACCAGCAAGCACATTGGCTTGGGATGTTACTGTTTATCTATGATTTTTAAGACACGTGGTGGTCTTCATATGAGAAATATAGATTGGAAATCCTACGGAAAGATTCTAGTTACTTCTTGTGAAGTAACATTAATAACTGTACACAGACATGTGCAGAGTCCTGGTCTTCGCTTTTGAGGAGCCTGTTTTCCTGTGAATTTACCAGGATCAAATGTCCAGAGGTACAAAAGCATGGTGTTAAAATGTAGGGTTTGTGATCTATAATTAAATTATTGTACACTGCAATGTTATTTTCAAGGATAATTTATGAAGAACGAATTCTCTTGTCACTGCCTGAAAATAATAATTTTCACAGTATTTTTTTTTAATTGAAATTTTTTTATTTCCTTTTATACAACTGTGTTGTTTCCTTGTCATATAAAAAATAGTCTCGAGAGGAGTTTTGTGGCTTAGCTGTTTAGGCTCAGAAAGTTCAGTTTCTGCCTAAATTTAGCAGACTAATCAAGGAAACCACTTCCCACTTTTTCAGTTTCAAGTTGCCTACTGTGTGCATTTCACTAAATGGATTCCTGTATCTTATGTGTTAGTGCTGGCAATTGAAATTACTGCCTAAGCTTTAACGTTATCCCAAACTTCAGAAAAATTCTTTTCTAATGAATATTGATGGACAACATAAACATTTATTATGAACATAACTTCAGCAGCCCCTCTTGTTGGGGTTAAATATGAACAAACCAAGTGAATGCTTTCTATGGTTTCTTAGCAAAGGAGCAGCTAGAATCCAAGTTTTTACTTTTTCCATTTCTTTCCTTGTATTCATCCAGAAGTGGTCGCAGATAGGTTCAGTCCTTCAAATATCTCCCTTATATCTTGATATTAGTTCCTGGAGCTCTCATATGATATGATTTGAAACTGGGGGCTTATATTTATGTAAAAAGCCTCGACCTCAAAACTTACATTTCTGTCAGCAGAACTGTAAACACAATCACCGTGTGCAGTCATTGCACTGAAACAAAGATGACTATTCAGTAGCGATGTAAATCCTAACTATGTAGGTTTTATATTCAGGCTACTTAGCAAGCAGAAATTCGTTCTGAATAATGAACCTTCCCTGAACGCTCTGCTTTGAGAGATGATGAATGATGAGTCTGTTATCTCTTTGAATTTAGCAAATAAATGAAGAGTTGTTTTTCTAAAAATCGGTCATATAACTGAGATAGGCAGAAGCCTGGAAGTGTAATGTCCACTGGGCAGCATCCAGTTATCTTTCATGGTGTGACTTTTGGATGTCTACTTAAATCTGTGTAAATTCAGATGTCTTGCTCTAGCTCTTTGAAGGGAGGAGCTGGCTTAATAAACTTGTTTGTTGTTTACTTACCATGTTCCCCTCCAGGCTTCCTCTACTTTGTGTATTGGGCTTGGTTTAGGGTTTTGTTTTTCTTCCCCCTACTCTTCATTCCGCCATCCTTTCTTCACTGCTTGATCTTTGCTATAGACCCCCTCCTTTTCTCTGAGGAATGTTCCTTGTCTTACTCCGTGTCTGTTACGGAGTCCTCCAGTTTTGTCCGTCATCTGCTGAGGCTGCTTGTTAGCTGTGAGTTGGGAATCTCAGCTGCAGGGTGGCTTTAAATGTACCCAGTTTCTGCCTCATGCAATTAATGCTCTGTGCAGCTCTCAGCAGCACATTGGATTTCTGTTCTTGTGCCACTGAGTTGTTTTTTTTTTAATCTCACTTTTTTTCCTTTTACATTTGCACTTAGAATTAGACCAATTTTTACACTGTCTGAAATTATTCCTCTTGACATGCCTTTCCATATCACTTTTTGTTGTTTCCTACCACTTTGCAGTGATAGGAATACAATTTATTTATTTCCTATGAAGATAATTCTGCATGAGAATGCCTGATAATATTAAGCATAGCAGTAAATGTGGACAGCCTTGACTACTGCAGAAGAAGAGTGCTTATGATGAAGTAGAGTTTGGAAACAAAACTCAAGAATACCAGCAACAAAACACAGGAAGCCTGTGGTGCTGCTGGTAATCGCAGTGCCTCCATGGGATACAGTCCTGATCTATGGTAGTTGAGTTGTGTATTTTCTGTTGGCTGAATTGTTGATTACAATTGTTGGTTGCATTGTTGGCCGAATTGTTGGTAACTGGTAACATAGGGATCAACATAATTATTTGAAAGTGTGAAACTCAGGGAACCTTGAGGGCCTCAAAGTGCTTGTCACAATATTCAAATTGTTTGTTGCAACCCTGAAGACCATTAGGAAAAGTTATACCCTTAAGAAAAGGAGTAAGGAAGTTGGAATTGATGTGTTCTGATGGTTCACAGACACTGCTCAGTTCACTTTAGGAAGTAAATATATATATTTTTAGATTTTGTAACATATTTTTAGTATTTTTCATTTTAGGTTGTTAGGGAAAAGAGGTTTCTCACTACCACTGTTTCTTTTTCCTCTTGGGTCACCTGGACCATGTCCTCATTTGTCAGCACTCCTTAAAATTGCTTTTCTCCTGTGCACCATGTTGATGCAAGCTTTGCATTATAAACTTATCCTATAGCCTTCCTCGTGCTTTACTTCTGTCTTTAAATGGTAAAGATCTTTCCAAACTATGTAGAAAAAATAAGCAAAGAGTTTAAGCAGTTGTGTTTTTAACTAGCAAAAATGGGTTGAAGTTAAATGCTGTGCGACTTCTGGGGATGGGGTAGGAAAGAGTGTAAAATATGCTCAGTGTAAGACAAAAGTGGCTCGTTTGCTGTGTAAAAAGAATTGCAAGCAATGCTTTTACAGTCTGTGGGCTTGGATTTTGTTTTATTTTTAGATTAAGCACCCAGAGTATTTGGGTTTATAATTTGACTGTAAAGTGTATTCAAAAAAAAAAAATATTCAGCTCTTCTGGCAAGGATTTTGTTTCTTTCAGTATATGATTGTAGCCACAGAAGGCTATATTGATTATATATATACGTATATATTTTTCCTCTTCATTAACATGTGTTATGGTTTTAGATACTGATGGAAGAGAAGAGTTTCATCTTGTTTTAGCATCAAAAAACAGATCATCTGATGATTGTGTTAAAAAATTATAGTTTAAAAAAATGTCAGATGAAACAGAATGAGGTGGTCTTTCATAAATAGAAAATATTCCTAATGCAACTTTTTTATAAAGCAGATTTTTGCGTTATCACTCCATGCTAGTTTTCCATGTTATCATATTAACATTGAAAATGTTCCACTCCTCATTTGTGTAACAATTGGGGCAGAGAATTTTTTCTGTAATGTTAGTAAGTTGGGTGCTTGAATTTTTCTATGAAGAGAAAATATTCAGAAGTGCTTCTTACTTCACTGTGACTTTTAGAAGCTGCTCACGGATGTGCAAATGGGCAAACTGAAGTGCAAGATCTATCTGGAAGGAGAGTCCACAGGGTGACCTGTTTCTTTAACCTTCCAGCATTTTAGTGATTTCTGGTACCAAAACAGTTGCTACTAAATTGAGTCAGATAAGTTTTTAAGTAATAAACCTTCAGCAAGGTGTTCATAAAAGCTTGTGTGTGTGTGTGTGTGTGTGTGTGTGTGTGTGAGCTACAAGGTAAAAAAAGTGGTTAGGCTGCAAGAAAGATGGGGCAGTATTTAGTTCAAGAGTACCAAGAGTACAAATTCCTCTGTATTGCATATGCATTAACCTCAGATGATAAACTCTGTCAAGACTAGGGTAGCACAAAATTGCTTGTAGGAACCGACCAAATAGAGGTTCCATAAAGTATTCTAGCTGTAGGGAATTCACCATACAGTGAAGAGCGCTCAGAACAGCACTGTCTAATGTCCCATAGGATTTGTGGGCTGGATTTCAAGCCACAGTACATAACTGGGAATGGAACCTGCTCTTTTTCCCCTTTTTTTTTTCCTCATAGCTTTTGCTACCACATCACTTCTCTTCATTTTTGACATTGTACTACTACTTAGAGTTTTTAAAGTGTACATTAAAAAAAAAAAAAAAAAAGCCTTTTTCTTCTTGCACGCTTAACTTCAAGCAGTGCTGCAGTACACATTGATTAAATGCTAAGCTGGGTATCTGAGTTTGTAAATGACAGCTGAAATTCTTTTTATGAGCCTTCAAAAAACTGCCAGGTTCTGTACTAGTCTGCAAAAAGGTTGGTAGTCTTGTCAGTCCGCCAGAGCCAGGGCAGGTAAGATGGAGAACAAAATTCTTCTTTTGTATGAATGCTTTTGTGTGAGTGGAAATCTCCTTTCATCACTGATCAAACGAACAAAAAGCCAGAGCAGTTGCCTGAACCTGTGCATTCCAGCATATGTTTGTGGTGGTAAAAAGATGACTGTTGGAGGCAAAATCTGAAAACAGCGCAATTCTAGAGGAGCCCATAAAGGCCGTCACCGCCTGTATTCCTAGCAGTGTCACCTGTTTCCCTTGAAAGGTATGTTCTGTGAAAATCTCAGTGCGGGTGACAGAGCAGGTGGTGGTAGTGGCAGCTGTTAGCGAACACGAGAACAGGGGGCATAGGACAGATGAGGGAGTTTGCACTGGAGTGCATTTCCATTGCTCTGCCCTCCATGTGCATATAGCCTGCAGTGCTAACAGACTTGCAGTGGTTTTATAGCTAAATGATAGGTTATAAATGCAGAAACAGGCACCATAGACAGTGCTAGGAGGCAAATGTGTGGCTGTTTTGAAGTCTGACTTAGTTTGTGGTGGTATTTGAAGTGACATGTGCATACAAAAAGTGCTTGTGAGACTGTCAGTTCCTGGTGGTAGTGGGGAATGGAATTGATGCAGGATGTAAAATGGGCATTTGTCGTGTCTCCCATTATGTTGGTACTTGAGTAGATAAGAAAGGAGGCAGTTTTTATGTGGCCTGGTTAAATACTAGCTTAAACTAACAGTACCACATTACTCTTGCATTTTTTATTTTCAAGCAAGTATTTTTTGATTATGTTAAATGAATTATATGCAGAATATCACTATAGGATTACTATTAGCCATTTATATCTCTTTATTTTCTCATCTTAATCCCTATTGAGTTGGTTGCTACTCCCAAAAGTGTTATCTCATTTGCTAAACAAAGAAATTTTGCTTTGGATAAGTGTCTATTAGCTGCCTTTGTTCCCACTTTTCCTCTCTCTCTCTCTTTTTTTTGTAATGATGTGAAATGCAATTCAACAGACTGTTCTTCGTAGATGTCATTTGGAATATTGCTCTTCAAGTTATGTCTGAGAGTCTCATAGGTGACTTGTATATGAATAGGTTATAAACTGTAGATTTAAGGTCAGAAAGCATCACTGTGAGCACTTGGTCTGTTCTCTTTCACTAATCAGTCTTTAGAAGCTCTTCCAAGAATGTTTTGAGCCTGTGACTTTTTGGCTTAAAACTCTTTTCTTGGAATTTGTTAGTTTATCTGTTCTAAGAGTCTTTAATGAGAAGCAGTTACTGATTCTGTTTTTATGTGGACTCTTCAGAAAACAAAAACAGCTTTTTATATGTCTGATATTTTTATGGCTTGTGTTACCCTCCCTCTTGGTACCTATTTAGACTAATGATGAAGAACCCTGAAACTGTGGGAAGAATCTCCTCCATATGAAGGCATATGCAATTTGCATCCAGATCAACTCTTAGTTCTATCTTTGATAGACTTTAAATAGATTAAAGTCTCTTTTTCAGGTGCTTTTCAGACTCAAAATTATTCTTGGTAGTTTTTGGACTTCTTTGTAAACTTACTGAAATGCCAGTGTTCAAGCTGGGCATAGCAGTCTTGCAATGGTTTTGCAAATATATGAAATTCCATTATTCCTTACTTAATGTTCCCTTTTTATGCGATGAGGGATCATGTTTACTCTCTTGGCCGCAGTATCACACTGAGAGCTCATATTCAGTTGCTTTTTTGTTGTTACCCTGGAGTCCTTACAGTGCTGCTGAAATCCAGGGTCCTGGCTGGTAAGCTATCTGTACCTGGTAAGCATGACCCAACCCTTCCTTTCTTACGTGTATGACTTTTGGTTTTGCTGAATTCAGATACAGTCTATTGATCCGAATCAGTCTGTACAACCAGCAAGACTCATCATCTCTTGCTCGTTGCCAATTTTGAGAAGTTCAGCGGGGGCAATTTTACTAATTCTCTCTCAGGGAAAAGAGCCTTGCGATAGACTATTAACAGAATGCTTCAGCGTTGTGTTGAAAGTGCTGTTGGCCGATGGCTTCTTTCCCTTGCTGATAGGTTTGTGTTTGTGTTTCTTATCTATTTGTATACTATACACATCTGATTTTAAAATGCTTGCATTGTCAGTCTCGTTGCCGTGTTTTGAGAATGCAGGTGCTTCATAGGCAGCCTGAGTTCTCTTCCAGCTTTTGTGCTGCAGGCAGGCCATCGCCTTTTCAGCTGTTGGTGGAACTGTGATGAAAGTGGGGTCAGAGATCACATCCAGCTTATTTCACACTTAAAAATACTTCTAGAGCAGTAAATGTTAGCAATTGCTTCAGTAAGAGTAGCATTAATGAGGGACAGCCTGGCAGAGTGGTTGGATGCTCTTTGAGTCCAAAGTGCTGTAAAAAACTTCTGGTTGTTGAGTAGTGGCTTGAGGACACAGATAATCACTTTGGGAATGATTGGATATGTGCACTTACCACTTCCATATGCGAATGCTCCTAGTCCAGGACAAAGTCAGCCAGATCAATGTGAAACACTTCAGCAATGTGGTTCTAAGTGTTCCAGGAAACACTTTAGCAATGTGGTTCAGTGCTGGAGGTGATGGCAAGCTGCTCAGGCTAGATCTGCAAGAGCTGCTCTCTGCCCAAGCCAGACATCTTATGGCAAGCTATTATTCTAATGTTTCTTATTGCCTTTATCAGGTTGGACTTGGTTATTAACTATTGGGGTTTTTTTTTGTATCCATTGCTGAGTAGCGTAAATTATGCAGCTGTCACATATTTTCTTGCTGAATGCATCTAGCTATCTAGTATCTAGTCTTTATGTTCAGAATCCAAGAGCCGAAACTGATAAGAACAGAAAAACTGATAACTAAAATTAGAAAGATTCTGGGGGGCTTAAAAAGGGTCACCTTTTTCTAGATTCCATCTTTGGAGTTTTGAATAAAACTAAGATTGGAAAGATCTTCTGAGGGCTGTTTCTTCATGTGGCTGTCATATGATAGAATGCTTCTCCCATATTGCTTAGGCCTTTGAGGCTCTCTGGAAGTGAGGTGAAATAAGACAATTCAATTAAGGGACATTCTTAAAACATTCTTAAAAGAGGGGGAAAAAATAGATGGAGGATTATTTGTCTGCTGAAAGCAAAAAATGGACAGTTCTGAATCATGCTGACAAGGTTCCAATTGAAAACATACTTTTAGGTCAGAATTAACAAGTTACATTAGAAAGGTTGCAACTAGAATGAGAACTATCTTAAACTACATAAACCTACTGGTTTGTTTTCTTTTTTTCCCTGAGTGGGGAAACTAGGGAACAGTTCTGTTTAAAGATTCAATTCTTATGACGAACTAGTTGTGTTCTTCTACCAGCTTGTGGACTAGCTCCAATTTTTAAAGTGCTTGAGAAAACAGAGTTCCCAAGCATCTGGTGCTTTGTTGTGTGATGTCTGGGACTATGTGGGACTACTGGGAGGCTTGTTCTGGGAATCTTGTTACTGGAAGTGCATGTGAGTAGTAGGGGGCATTTTGTTGGGGTCTTCTGAAAGCTGTGCTGTGCAACAGGAGGGCGAGAGAGACATCTGAGTACCTAGTGTGGGAAGCTAAAGGGAGAATGAGTCTTGGCTAGAGAGCTGGGAGCTGCTATTTTTACTGTTACTGGCTTGTAGTTTCCAATTTAGGATTTGACTCAGTAATATATATATTTTTGAAGCTGTAGGCATTGTCTCCTTCTTTTGTGCTACCAGATGTTCTTGGGAGGTGTTTTCTTCTTTGTCTGGTAAAATCAAGATGTCTGTAGTCTTCTCCTGGACAGAAAGACTTGAGATCTTGACTCACTGCTGCTAGGAGATCGCCAGAAACCTGCCCAAGATGTTACTGCCTTCATCTCTCTTACTATGTGCCCAGGCTAGGAGAAGGATACGTGTGCTTACATCTCAGCCTCTCCGTGGAAGAACCGGGTCTGTGAGTCGAAAACAGTTGATGGTGAATTGCAGTGACTGATGTAAAAATATGTTTTGTGTTGTGGGGGAAGTGCTGACTTTAGGAGTGTGTGCCTCAGACTTAAGTCTGCTTTCCTAGCATGCTTCACCAGCCAAGAGCCCCTGAGTTTTTCTCTTGTAGTACCATGAGACAAGCTCTGTGGTTGTAATGGCTCTGAGCCCATGTGTGATGTGATAGATATGGGAGTGAAGTAGTGGTCTGTCTCTCTGAGAAGCAGTTGTTGCTTGTGTTGTGAAATTTCTATGATCCTGAATCCATGGGATTGCTGTGATTTATACTTGGAAGGCCTCTACGAACTGATAAACTTAGTCCAGGAGCGAATTCTGAGTTTTACATTGCTCCAAATGGGATGCGGAACACTGTCCCCAGGAGAAATGGACTTGCAATTAGGTTGTTATATGTTTTTGTAGCATGTGAATCTGTGTAGATGCAGTGTTTCTGACTTGCTTAGGGTTGAGGGAAATTTAGTTTTACTGTAGTACCTTTTTATTTGGACTTTGTTCTAGAAGCACAATTTCGTCTTACACAAATACTGGAAGTTGACTAAAGATATTGCAGTGTTGCAGTACAAAGTTCCTTCTGACTTAACACTCTGCACTGTATTGAAGTGACTGTCTTGTGATAATCTTGTTGGGTAGAAAAAATGGACTTGTTTAACTTTCTTGGATACATAAACTAGAAAATGGAACATCCTACAAATTTCAATTAAAAATGTAACAGCTTTTTACATGAAGCTGGTCATGAAGTATTTG
The DNA here is from genome assembly GCA_013398735.1 of Nothocercus julius. Lineage (NCBI taxonomy): Eukaryota > Metazoa > Chordata > Aves > Tinamiformes > Tinamidae > Nothocercus > Nothocercus julius. Next base: position 1,146,609 of record VZSV01000199.1, read on the forward strand.
ATTCAGAACAGTGTTAAAGAACAGACAAAACTATAGTTGACTAAAATCCGGCTCTGTTTGTACCACTGCAAATCTACACAGGTTATAAGGTGTTCTAATTATGTTAGCAACTGATTTTGCTCTTGTAAGCAGTGTAAGGCCAAACATTTGTCATCTACTCTTCTAATCAGTGGGTGGGTAAAGCTTGATTGGATATTTCTCACCCACCCAAATGCTTAGCTGTTTGTAGGTTAACAGGGTGGAGGAGGGAGCACAGTCCCAAAATTAGGTTAATCTGTCTGATTGCCTTGAGATTGCAGTTAAGCATTTCTGCTGAGGTATTTTCTCATATCTGTAATAAAACAAAGTGGATGTAAACACTTTTTCTTCTGGTTCTTTCAAGAGAAATGGCAAAGGGAGGCAGGGAGGAAGACAGGAGTCTGGTAAACTAGCCTTTTAAATGGTAAACTTTACAAACAGTTTTCTCTTATGCTAGATAAATGGAAAATGAGTTTCTTTTCAGGAAACTGTGATGCTACATTTGATTAAAGTTACTCAAGATTTTTGGAAGAGAAAAGGCCTCCTTTGGTCTGGGCACAAAGGCCTGAATGCCTTTTTGGGCCTTGCTCTTGGACAGATAGGTGGTGTCTCTCTCTTTGGGCTGGATATGTTGCAGGCCCTATCTAGTCCATGCTGTAATGCCAAGCTGTCTGCGTCCTGAGAGGGAGTAGCCGGAGTCTGCATATGACTTTGACCTTGTGCAAATGTGAATTTACATATGTCTATAACTTGTCTAAGCACAAATTGCTAGCTTATTCTGTCAATGTTAAATCACAGAATCACAGAATGGTTGAGGTTGGAAGGGGCCTCTAGAGATCATCTAGTCCAACCCCCCTGCACACGCAGGGTCACCTAGAGCACGTGGCTCAGGACTGCGTCCAAGCGGGTTTGGAAGATCCCCAGAGAAGGAGACTCCACAACCTCTCTGGGCAGCCTCTTCCAGGACTCTGTCACCCTCACAGGAAAGAAGTTCTTCCTCACTTGGGGATGGAACTTCCTGTGTTTCAGCTTGCACCCATTACCCCTTGTCCTGTCACTGGCCACCACCGTGGAGAGTTTGGCCACATCCTCTTTACGTTCTCCTCTCACCTACTTGTACATGTTGATCAGATCCCCTCTCAGTTTTCTCTTCTCTAGGCTAAACAGGCCCAGTTCACTTAGTCTTTTGTCATACGATAGATGCTCCAGTAAGTCAAAATAGTTTAATACTTGCATTTTGTGCATAATCAAAAATGCTTTTTTTTCGTTTGTTTTGTTTTAATTAAAATAGTTCATCTGTGTGTAGGAACCAACCTGGATGAAGTAAATGTGTGCTTATAAAATTTGGCTGACTTCTGTCAAGTTGTTTTCACTCTCCAATTGCTAGATTCAAAGTTTGCAGATTAAACAAACTAGTAGCACATGCAGGCTGTATACATTTATGGTAAAGATGACAAATCACCGAGCTACTTATATGCGTGTAAATAAACTTTCATATGGGTTGCAGTCAGCATGTATTTAGGAATGGGGAACTGTCTTAATGAAATCTCAAAGCACTTTTTCTTTCTTTCTTTTTTTCTTTTTTTTTTGGGGGGGGGGGGTAGAACCATACTTGCCCTCAGGATTGCTAAAACCCTGTAGCAAAGCTAAGTCCTTACTTGCTTCCAGGAAGGAGGAGGAGAACTTTTCTCTGCTTCTTGCCCATGCTGTTTTTAAGCTTCTGCATTTAAGTACGAAAGCCTGTTACCCTTAGTTCCTCTTTTCTAAATTTCTAAATGTTAATATATGGAGTCAATCCACATGTACTCACAAGCCCATGATAAAGAGGTATGTTCTAGGCCCCAACTGTAAAAGCTTCACAGCACTACTTATACTTTAGGTAAGTAGCTACTGAGCAGAAAGCAGTAAAGTTCATTTTACTTGAAAGATTTTAGGCATAGCTCCTTAAATGATGCTTTCCCCTCTCCCCACTCAATCTTGGTCTGAAAAGTAACTGTCCTCTAAGTGATGTGCTGAAATTGTCACAGTAAATTATGAGCAAGACTTCAACTCTGATACTTAAATTTGTCAGCGTTACCTGTGTGATGCTAATTGTTATTGGCTGTGTGTGGGGGAAGCAGATTGAAAGTAAGTTCTTAAAGAATATGCTCAAAAGAAAGAATTCCGATCATGTCCCTTCTCAAAATTCAGGTAGCTGTTAAAAATGCAAAGGCTAAGAATTCAAAAATTCAAAGACCAAAGAATTATTAAAAATATTAAATTATTAAAAATAGACTGAAATCAGCTGAGTTATTTCTCAGGCTGGAACACTTTTTTGTTTCATTGGTTTTTGTTTGATTTCCTCACGACTTCCCCAGTGTTTTTCCTTCTCACGCCAGAGTTCTGTGCACTCTTCTGTTTCGTGCTCTGAATTTCAAATATTCTCCATGTTCTGGTGCACCAAGCTTGTAGCATCTTATATTCCAGCCTCCCACATGGCAAGTGTGCTTGCATAACTGGTACAGGGAATGAGTCAGTAAGGCTCTGTTTTTCTCCTCTCAAGATATGTGCCATTTTCTCTGGTTTGTGTTGAGCTTCATTTTGCATAATAAATCTTTCATGGTTAGCACTTTGGCTGTGTATTTCTTACGGTGTTAAGCACGTTTTTGATACTTGATGGCAGTGTGTGGAGGAAGAAATGTTGGACTCCGGTATCTTCGCTTTATCTAGCATCTTGTTTTTGAGAAACCTGGTTCCTTCAAAAATTAAGCAGCAGAAAGAAACTTCTTTTCTCTTGAATATGTACTTTTATGACTATCATCCAGAGTGAGACTTTTGAGAACAGAGAGAGGACAATGATGCTTCCAGCCCGGCAGTGTTAATGTAATTTCAGGCAATACTTTTAGCAAAATAAACTGCTCTGTTTGCTTAGATTAGATGAAAAATGTTGTAACTTGCTTCCATGGAGACTTGGCAAATTAGTCAAGTATTAGACAAGTAGCAGAGACTTCTGTGATGCTCAGCATTTTGGTACTTCAGCGTGCAGAGTTCCTTTGACCCAGTGGGAGACCTGACAAACCTCATAGTAAATAAGACCATGTCTTGAGGTTCAGTAAGCAAATAACAGTCAAAAGGTGGGTTAAATTGTTTTTATAACCTTAGTGATATTTGGATTTAGGTAAATGGAATGTTAAGCATTAACACATGAAAAGATTAATGACAAAATACTGGTTAGAAACTGAACAGCTTATAGCGAGCCATGCAAAGTGCTGTGATGATTTGCATTTTTCTAAACAAAAGTCAACTCATATTTTTATATCAAAAGCAGAGCTTGTTAACTCTATTGGAAACCTGTGTAGTTTATCGTGATTTGTTTATAATAGAAAGAATCTTACAAATTGTGCAACCCAGCATAGTCATTCTTTTTGACATGTTGAATTTGTCTGCTCATACTGCAGCCTTGACAGAAGAATAAGGTATCTTCAGTTTTACTGCATGAATTTAGGAAAAAATCAACTGAGATTGTAAAGTGTGCATTTCCCCCAGCCTTAGGCATTTGAAAGTGTTTGCTAACTTTATTAAAGATGGAAACACATCCCCTCTGTTCCCTACTCTCCCTCTTTTTTTTTTTTTTTTTTTTTAAATAATCTCTAGCCCTTTGGTAATTTTAAATAAACACTACTGCTCCCAGAATGCAGTAACTGGGTCTTTTTACACCAATATTGCTAAAGGGCACCTGTTTCAACAGAATTTGGTCATTTATGCTTCATGTGATTATCTAATGGTGTCTGTTCTGGATTACCATGACTCATTTGAGGATGGGCAGTGATGACAAAACAAACTCATGAAACTTAACAGTTTATGGTTTTGTGTTCTCTGCCTGAAAATGGTGCTCTTCACATGAATGCAGTTAATGACTGCTTCCTTTCTGCCTGTCTTAATGCTAGGTTGGTGCGTTCTGTCCTTGCTTTCATCTGTGGTTCAGGGAAAAAAAATGATGTGTATCAGCTTCTACCATCCTTCACAGATGGGAGCTGATTCTTCCTTCCATAAAGGTAAGAAAATAGCTGGTCTTGGCTGTAGTTGTTAGGATAATCACCTCCTGGAGTCATGTATTAGTTGAATACTTTCTGGGGTCTTTATTACACAGATTTGGTTAATGACTGATAAAGGATCTTTTTGTAAGTTGGGTTTTGCTGTTACGTTTGTTTGTTTTTTGTTTTTTTTTCTGTTTTTTAAATCAATGTTGACATCAGTGTTCTGGAAACTAGTGAGAGTACAGCCTCCTATGGAAAATGTGGTGTAAGGGTTGGGAACCTTTTGTTAACTTACAATGTCACATGAATGAAAGAGTAATAAAATCAAAGGAAGGACAAAGGCAGCAAGAATGTGACTTTGGCTGCAGCATGTGCGCACCTTGAATGCCTCCAGATCACAAGTTCTCTTTGATAGTGATCACCTCAGCTCTGCCAGTGCTGCAGAATAAAGCAGGATGTGCACTTCATAACTGATCACTGAATTCTGGCCTTCGAGTCAGAGAGGTGAGCAAAATGATAGCACCAGTGTATTTCAAGCCTGCATCCCCCAGCCTCCTGTTTTTGTGGTGATTCTCAATACTAAAGCTTTTTCACTAGCACTTCATAGATATGAAAGTACAGGTTATGATGTTAAGAAACTGGGAAGACTTCCTTCTGAAATGAGGAATTCTGCCAGAATCCTTCTGAGCAAGAAGGGTGTTCAGCAGGGTACCATAGCTAAGTTAGAGCATGTTGACATTACATTAACAAATGTGGTTCTCCTAGAGCCGTTTGAAGAAAACAGTGGTAGCTTATCCAGAAAACACCAAGCATTAAATGCTATTATTTATATTTTCCATTTAGCATAAGTGCCAATTTTCAGATAAAGGCAGTCAGTGGGAACAGATTCAGGTCAACAGAGTTGATTTATTCCTGGTGTTCAAGGGATTACGTGCTTCTAGTTCATGTTGTTAGAAATATTTACTAGGAAAATGCATCAGAGATGAAACGCATGAGCAATAAGAATTTTATTTCACAGCTAACGCATCCTACTAGTTGCTATATTTAGGTACTAAAATTGAATATTTGTCTACTTCACCTCGGTCTTCCTGAGGGTTTAGTTTACATATATTGCTATATAGTAATTGAAATACAGCCATTTAGACGGAGCCATTAGAGCTAAAAATGCCTGCTTTGGAAAGCCATGTGTATCTGAATGGAGCAGAGATTTGTCATTTGACTTGAGAATGAAGCCGCTTTAGAAAGCAAAGGAAAGAACTGAGGCAGCTGTATTCTAAATGGTTACTTGAAATAAGCATAAGGGCAGTGTTTATTCATACCCAAACTTAAGTTACCTGTTTATGACTCTGGAAGGATGTTTAACTGTTGCATGACTGTCGTATTTCCCCAAGAGGTGTGTGACGAAACACGGTAGGGCTTTCCCTGCATTAAGGGTCCTAAGCAGTTGATATAGTGGCATAGCAGTTTGGGCACTAAATGTGAGTGCTTTTTAAATGGGGACTGGTGGAGCAAGTGTCGGGCTGCTGATGGCAGTGAATTGTCATACTGCTTCACCAAGTCTTTTCACAGGCATAGATTCCTTTTTGGTGATGAATACTTTAAGCCTACTGAGACTGTATTTTATTTTGTGTGGTAGCATCATGTATGCAGCTTGTTTTGGTGGTCTCGCGTTCCCGTCCTACAACCCACTTCTCAGGTTCTGTTTTGTTCTAGTTCTTGGTCTAGCTTCAGGAAGAAGCTTGACTCAACAGCACTGTGTGTGAAAGTTGGGAAAGAAGATATAAAAATTTCTGGGCAGAAGCAGAGCAAGATCAGTATTTCTGAGTGTGGTGCTAGCAGGTTGGGACCTGCTCATTCCAGTGCTCCACCCTTGTCAGGAGCCGACTGGCTGCGCAAATAACAGGATCGTAAGGCCTTTCACCTGCCCAGAACAAACAAAGACCTGGGGGTTGTCAGATGATAGTCAGTCAGGATAATTTTCTCTTCTGTGGTTGAGGCTCTCTGTCTATCTCTGTTCACTACAGAAAACACTCTACTTTGTGCTCTGAGGCAGATGCTCAGCTTCAGGCTGCCTTCGTTGCCTGTCTTTGCTTTGCCCCCTTCTGATTCAGCACAGGTGTTGGGGAAGGGGGCGTGGAGGAAGAGTGTGTCAGTGTAAGTCTAAACACTGGTCTACAGCATTTAAATGAACAATGCGTATATTGTTCTTTCCCTGAGGCTCAGTATCTTTCTTCTTGGAAACTTGTTCGCAATAGATCTACTAAGACTGGTCTACCATGTGACGGAAAGCTTCTGCAAGATCACGTTACTGATAAAAGAAGATGCTTTTCTGAGCTCATTTGTTATGTTTTCCTGCTTAAAAAAATCTAAAAGGGATGTTTTATCCTAGCTCCCATTCTTGTTTCTTGAACTTTTTTTTTTTTTGGTCATGCAGATGTTACAGCCTAGATAGTAAGCCATTTCTTTGAGCCCTGCTAATGGATAGCTTTCGGCTACTCGTTTTTGAAACTTGTTTCCTGAAATAAACCCAATGTGAAGAGTTTGGAAGTCTGCTGTAACTTCTGGCCTGTAC
>VZSV01000199.1:1161241-1188766 GCA_013398735.1 Nothocercus julius
ATAGGCTCCTGAAGACTGAGTTTATATATTGAGGATAAAAATTTGCCTGCTGAAGCAGCATAGTCCAAATCTTTATTTACTAACAATCCTCAATCATAGAATCATTAAAGTTGGAAGGGACCTCCAGAGATTTAGTCCAACTCCTCTGCATATGCAGGGTCACCTAGAGCACGTGGCACATCCAACAACTTTCTGTATTGACTAGTACACCACTTGTTGCTATCATCCCAATTGCTGCTTAGTTTCAGAAATAGTGCACCATTCTAAGCTGCTAACTTTGTATGGAACCGATGATAATTTTATAGTTGTTTAGTCTAAGTATTCCATAGTGTGCATGTGTTGTGAACCTGGATCGAAAAACGGAAGTGAGTAGCTACTGAGTTTCTGATTGAAAGCAGTATGGGCCGGAGGATCATGTGAGGGTCCCAGGCTCTTAAATCAAGGCCCTGGCACTTGGACTTCATTGCACAACCCTCTGGAACTGTTTTGTCTGGGCAACATATTGCTTGGGCAGTTCTTTGAGTATGGGCTGCTCGGTCGGGGCCTTCTGCCAACTGATTGCCCAACTTCTGTCCCTTGTTTCTTATCTTGCAATCTATTCTCTAGTACAGTTATTTACATATGCAAGAATTTGTTTTGGAAAAAAAATATTTTTAATTTGTCCATAAATACCTTGCTTGGTTTATTTTTTTAATGCCATCAACTCTGCCCCTGTAGTCCATAGTGTCTCTAGGCTTGGATTTTAGAATTGGATTTTGTAATAAAATAATTAATGGCTTAATTTTACAAGAGTTGCAATCAGGCAGTAGCTAGCTAGTTAGACCATCTCCTCAAGTATCAAAACTGGGAAGTATGAGTGTGTATTAACATGGTACCCTGCAAGGATTAAGGCGTGATCGTGTTGGATGTCAAAGGATCAGGCAGCAAGGTGAATTCATAACCTTAAATAGATTCTGTACAACTCTACAGTGTTATACAGTGTGTATAAAAACTGTCAGAAAGGCAGAAGAATGGTATGTATTGTAATTATTACTCCTGTGGGGTCCGGATGATTAGAAAAGGGCAGATTTGTTCCCTGTTTTCTTCCCCAACATTGCCTCTTCACCAAGCCGCATTCCCCAAGGCCTAGTTGTACCCTGTAAATGTGAAAACTTATGTCTGCTGCTGCAGTTCATGCTCCCTTCTCAATTTCTTTGCTCCTGATTTTTGAAAAGCTTCATATAGTCTGCAGTCTCCACCTCTTTCAAGTCAAGTGTTTCCCCTCTGCACCACAGCAATGAGTCACTTTCTGGAACACTAGTGTATGAGGTCATTAGATGTATATGCCTGGCATTGCATGTTTTCTTTGCCAGGTATCTGATCTGCCTGTCATATTTAATATAAAAGGAGTATTTTCAGCTGTATTTAATGTCATAACATTGCATGAATTGAAGATAATTTAGCTCTGTTAGCTTCCAGCCTATCTGGAGGAAAGGAAAAAAAAAAAAAAGTAAGATTTAATCAGTTTGTCAAGATGCTGAAAAAAAATTCTGATTGGTGAGTAGCTGTTGAATGTGCTTTTAGCAGATAAAAATAAAGTATGTGATGTTGTCTCTTCTGTTCCATAGTGTTAGCTGTGTGCCAGCTTGTTCTAACATGTAACGGAGGCAGTGCCAGGTTCCTTGTGAGGCTTCTGTAAATAGTCGAGTATACCTGCTGGGATCTTGCAGCCGGAGGAAGGCTCTGCTATTTCCTGACTCTAGGTATGATGAAAACATCACTGGTGGAGGACTCCTTGGAGTGCTCTGCAGAGCATACTCAATCCTTACTCCTTCTAATGATTTATCTTCTGGATTATCAATAGATTTAAGAAATTTCTTTATTTTGAAAAGTGTCTTTCAACACCTCTTAAACTCATCTACAGTGAATTAAATATTCATTTCATTGATAAATTGCATTTAATCAATCTTTTAGATTAAGGCTTAGTAGAAGTGCAAGGAACTTAACCAGAGTAGTTCTAGCAGGGCTGTTTGGCTTTGGCTATCTGGCAGGCCTCCTGCTCTGAAATGGCTACTCAGCTTCCAGAGAGTTCCTCCTCTCCAGGGTGCAGGAGTTGCTCCAAAATAAATCAGTTACCTGCAAGATAACGTGTGTGTGAGAAATGAGGGATGGCAGTTGCCTAATAGAAGGGCACTTTCCCAGGCTGTGGTGGTCAGCATCCCAAGGCAAACAAGCTGTAACTCAGTTTCGCCTGTACGTCCCTTCCAGGATCTCAGACAACTGGCAGCTCTTTGCCATACCCAGGGGTTTGAAGCAATGGCTGTGGTGAATACAAACAAATTGGTTAAGCATGTGCCTTTCTGAAAGTTGTTCTTTGATCATGGCTGTTTCTTGGAGGAGACTCAGATTGTAGCAGGGTGCTGTTCTAAAATACTTGATGAGTAATCACTCATCAAGGAGGTTCTCCCTCCTTCTCTTTTTTCATGCGTGTTCTCCCTCCTTCTCTTTTTTCATGCGTGTGTACCCATGTAATTAGGGTTCACATGAATTAGAGGAAGAAGGAAGATTATGATTATTTAAGCCAGAGCTTCATGTTTAGCATTGTTTTTGTTCTTCAGCAAATTCCTACAATTTAATACTTAGTCTAGTTTTGGTCTTTATCCTAAAAATTCAAAATATAAAAATATAAAAATTTATATTAAAAATATAGATTGTGTTAGTGCAAGCATTAGTATAGCATGTTGAATCTGCTTTATAAATGTCTCCTAGGTATAAGATGGTTAGAACTTCTAACAAGTAGAACTTAAAGGGAAGCTGTAAGGCCAAGTGTCTCCCTTTCCATAGCTCATCTATGAAGATATTAAAATCAGTTCTAGGATAAATGCCTGCAGAGTTCCTCCTCTGACTGGACTCTGGATGAAGTTTTAATCGTTGTCCTTTGAGCTCAGTAACTGGCATAGTTTTTCACCCACTGTCACTCATTATTATCCACCAGCCTGAACTGCTGTGTCCCAGCATGCAGGGATGCTAGGGGAGACCATGCGGAAAGCCTAGCCAAGTTAAACAACATTGGCTTCTCTGTGATCCACAGATTTTAAAAGTTTTAACTTGTTGATTATGTGCAATTGCTGGGTTGATGATGGAGCGTTCTGTGTATCGCTCTGCTTATCTTCCACCCCCCACGCGTACAACCTTTAATATTTTCTAAACAGTGGTATGAAGAACTGAGTTTCTCTTAATCCGCAGACTCTTGTTATATCAACAATCATACGTGCTTGGTTGCTCAGCCCAAATAAACTTTGTCATGTGCTGTCTTTCTTTCCCGAACCAACGCAGCTGAACTTCTAATCTGACACTTGCTCTTCCTGCGTCACTGTCAAACTGCTGCGCTCAGTTGCAGTTAAAGGCTCCGCTGGTTGCACGAGTGTGACTTGTCTGAAGGCTGCTGGGTTGTGGGGATCATCAGAAAGCCATTAAGCAATGAAACTTTGTCTCTGAGGTCAGGGAAGTTGAGCTTGCATGGCCATGATCCAAAAGAAGCACCTGAGCTCGCTATGGCTCTGTTGTCCAAGTTTGCAAGGCTAGAAATGAGACTCATATTTCTATTAGCAATATACTTGGCAATGGGAATTGGGACCGTAAACACCTGATTCTACAATAACTTAATCACTTGTCAGACTGTAAGAAACACTTGTTGTTAATGCTGGTGGTTTAGGTTTAATTGAATATTGAAGCATTAAGAGTTTATGGGAATTCTCTGCTCTTATTTTCACTTTCATTAAGAAATAAAATTACTCTGAGACAAATAGCCCCTTACAGGATTATGTCTCTGCTTTATAAACAAAGGTTTTTGGTTATGTCTGTATGGAGGCTCTTTTGTGACTGTGGAGAACTGGTGGTGCAGTCTTCGCAATCACTGCTGAGTGGTTTCATTTTTAACTAAATTACTAATCCAACTAAAAGCTAATGCTGTATAATGCCTTTGTATCGTAGAGGATTTTGGAAATGGATTTCTTCAACATCCCTAACATGCTCTCATATCTCCACGTTACAAGAAGGGATTGGTGTATTTCTTGCAATTTGTTTTCTGGAATTAAAAAAAAAAAAAAGGCAAAAACCTGCTCACGATAACAGCAACAAGCTATTTAAAAGAGCCAATGGTCATTTTAAGCAACTGAGATAGCCATTCAGCTGTGTACATCTCTTTGGCCAGCTAAGAGTATCTGCTCTGATCTTTCTGGAGGTCTAGGCTCTGTGAGAAAGATTTTTAGGAGAGATGTCAAGCCCAGAGGAGTTTTGGTTGAGAGAAAAGCCCACGTGCAAAGAGCCAATCACAAGGTGTTGTGTACTGTGGTGTAACCCTTCTTTGGGTTTTATTTTTACTGTAGTCAAATTTATTTCCATTTTCTTTGATATGTAAATGGAAGGAATACGGAAGGAATCCATTTGATGGCAAGGAGGCAGGATGGGCAGCTAAACTTAAAAGTGAAAACAAAACTCAGAACTTTAAATTGCGCACGTGATCTTTCTCCTGCAAATTGGAACCTATAGCCTGCTGCAAATAGGCTTTCAGATCAAAGCCACTGCAGGGTAGCCTTCCACTTGTAAGCTTGTATGAATATATGTATGTCATATAACCTCGATAATGCATTTTTCTTTATCTGTATTTTCTCTAACAAATTCTAAAAGCAAAAACATTCTTTCAAAGTGTATCCGAGGAAAGTGCTGACAGGTTATATTCCTTCCAAGCAGGCAACTAAAACTGGAGCTTGCAGGGAGCCTTACAGGGCCATAGGCGGATATTTCTGGTAATTTCTTTTTCTCTTTATGATCTTTAATTATTTTTTTGAAAGCATTTTTTTTCCAGATCCTGATTACTACTCTCTTTCTGCATAGTAACAATGGTGCTGGAGGCCTTGCTAATAATCACTGCCTTTGTGCTTTTGGTCCGTTAATTAACTTGACCTAAGGGGTCTTGTTTGGTCTTGAAATATATAACAAATCCACTTTTGCTATAGCTCAGGCTTTCTGCTCCTCATGTCAACACTCTTACAACTTCTGGCTTAATTTTTTTCCCTTTAAAAAGTCCTTTTTTCTTCTTTAAGATGAAGATAACCAGAATGTTGCACTGCTGTGCCCGTCTTGGTGATATAAGGCAACACACCTTCAAATGTAAACACTTGATTATAAGGGAACAAGAAAACTTAAATTCTGTAGCATGATAAGAATTTATCATGTCTGATGTAACTCCTTCTCAGCCGCTGAGCCCTGAGAAGGTCGCAGCGCTGAACTTGTTAATGATGTAAAGCTGGGTCTGGCACTAGCTGTTGTTTGTTGAGCAGGGGCTTCATTTGGTGGGAGTGATTTCTGCGAACTGGAAGCATTGCCAATTCTAATTTCTTTTTTAATTACACTAGTGAGTTTTTATATAAACCACATGGCTATTTATATTACATCTTCTGTCTTTCTAGAAAAAAAAAAATGTAGTAGGTTTTTCCTAAATTGCATACTCCATGCTAATTCTACTGTGTTTATAAATGTCTTCTTTGCTTTATGCTATGTTTAATATTTTTGGTGGAGTAATTCCCTGGTCTTTCTGCATTGGTTAAACTGCTAGTTATAAATCTAGAATTTTAAGAGATTTTGCTGACTTTTCTGAATCCGCGTTTCTGATTCTGTTCAGAGTAATTGGAGTTAATTCCTTTGGAGAAGGCCTGTGCCTAAGTATATGAAAGAGCCAACAAGGAAGAGTGCTGTTTAAAGTTTGTTGGCTATCTGAATAAGAGTTTCTCATTTTGCATTTTAAACCCGTTGAGCTTCTGAGGAAGGGCCAAAACTCTCTTGGGCTCTGTCTTTCAAATTTCAAGCGATCACTGTTTCTACCTGCCCATTCTTCATCTGATGGCTGTAGCTGTCAAGATGTTCCTTACTAGTGCAAATTTAGCACTTTGTAAGACTTTTTGCCAGGTAGGGGATTTAATGTTAGCATAATGTGGAAATATTTTTCTACTGTGAAATGCTGCACAAATGGCATATAGTAGCTTTATAAAGCAGACCCAGGCATACCTGTGTGTGAATGATGGGAACCTAAGCAGCAAGCAGCCTCCTGCTGGAGGAGAAGGACACTTCTAAGGACTGTGATGTCCCCTAGGCAGAGGTAACTGCTGCTATGTCATGACACTTCTGCAGGCTGGCCGCACACAGCGGAAGGGAGAGCTCAAGAGGCCTCTAATGCAGAGGATTTCTGGATTTTTGCTGAGGGGGTCTGCAGAAGCTTAGTCAGGAAAGTAAATTCCTGTGGGCCTTGTGGTGTGGTACTTCCAAAGGAGTCTACACCTTCACTTCAGCAGTTTTCCAGGGCTGCAAAGTTGGGGCTGCAGATGCAAAAAGCGTCAGTGCCAGAGCACAGGCACAAGGCAGTGGCAACCTGGTGGCTGCCCCACAGCACTGGATCTTGGGCCCTCTGCTATCCAGCATGCAAAAGGCAGCTCTCAGGTTGTGAGAAGCATCACACTGGGCTGCAGCGTGGCCTCCAAGTGCACGTTTGTGTGGGGACAGGGTTTGGAAAGCACCATGAGCTTAAATGAAAGTTGCTTTACTGCTGTAACTCCCTCCTGCAGGTGCTACTTTGCTGCAGAGTAAGGCACCTAATTACACTGACATAAACCCTTAGACTGAGAGGAAAATCTCTCATGTGGTTAGCTGGCATTGCAGTGGCCCTGCAGACTTCCTTCAGATGGAAGCACTTCGGACTTGTACCGCATGTGCATGCGAGGAGGCGCGTTCAGTGAAAGCTGCTTCCGTCCTGCAGGACGGTTGCCTGTAGAGCCTCATCCACAGATGGTTTATTGTAGAGACCATTTACTGGAGACAATCATGTGCGTCCTTGAAAAAAGATTTAAGCAGGGCATACATCCATTAAAGACGTATGTCCTGTATGTGCATATGGTGAATGCTGTTTGTATAACCACACTTATCACCTGCTTATATTCGTGAAGTTGTCAAGGGAAGACATACCAGAAAGCGAAGGTGTCTTTTGAGGCGTTGGTTGTTTGCCTTAGCATAAGAAAGCAGAGTTTCTTTGCTGATCTCTCCTAATAGCGCTTTCCTTTTTGTCCCTGCTCTCCTTGCTCTAGTTCAGCTTGGCTTCTGCTGATGTTTAGTGGTATTTTTCTCAGGCACAATGTCAAGTGATTATCTAGAATCTTCTCTTGCTCTTCAGCCAAAGGACGCTGTCATGACATGTGCAGGAAGGCAACAGGCTGCCATGCCAGGGAAACACCATGCATGCTGGCTAGTATCTTCTCTTAGAGGCTGCTCATTTCAGTACCTGGAGTTCAATATGATCAAATTCTGACCCTTCTTCCAGGAGTTCAGAACTGTAAGTTACATCCCAGCTGGGATGATGTAGGTTAGGAAGTCTCAGGTTAAGCTCTCATTCCCTGTGTCCATTAATTCTTAGCTCCTTCATGGTTTTTGGAACTGTGTGCTTGGATTTGGTGGCCACGTAGTAGTTTGAGCAGCCAAGGGCAGAAAAGAATCTTCCAGTGCAAATAACATTTACTGTGCCTCTGAGTATAGAAATGTGGTGGAGTAACCCGCTTGTATCTTAAATAAGAGCATTCAGTACCCACTTATATTAAAAAAAAAAAAAAAAAAAAGGCAAGTAAGGATTTTTACTGCTTTGTTGTGTATGCTGATTGGAATTTTTAGCTATTGCCTGAGGGTCTCACTTCTAAATGTTGACAGTGCTCCTCTCTTTGAAGAGGTAGATGCTGCCACTTGTACATGCAGGTGACAGGGACAGTAAACAGAAACTCTCACCTTCACCCAAGTCCTGAATAATAAAAATGTCAGCTGATGTTAATACTGTCAATAGCAATTGCACTTACTTATAGGGCACATGTTGTAGTAGTATCTGCTCGCCCTTTGCATGGCTTTCAGAGGGAGTGAAAGCTCTTCAGTCAAAGATGATATCCCCTTCATTTGACCTCTGACTCGATAGAAATGCCAAGTTACCTGCATTAGGCTTTGCCCACCCTCAGAAGCAACCCATTCACACTGCCTGTTTGTGTATGTCTGTGCATAGGCCTTAGCAAAAGGCCTTACTTGGGAAAACTGAACAAATGGGGAAATTCTCCCTTTTTGGTAAGGTAGTCTTTGGAAGATGATCAAGTTCCATGCTCCTTTTCCACGAGCTGAGTGATGATCTAGAGACTCCTGGCATTCCAGATATGCCTGTACTACTAGATTTTCAAGAGTTGCACAGTAAAATGCAGCTGATATAAATGCATATGTGGAAAACAGCTCTCCAAAAAGAGCTTTCAGAAAGGGTTAACCAAGCAGGCCCACATACACTTGCCCACTTCAGTGAGAGGCAGGCTGTCTTTGGGAAGGAGGGGGAAGGAAGTATCTGAAAGCAGAGACCTGTCAAGTGATTAAGGGAAAGGAAATCAGATCCTCACATCTCAACTGAATTTTCTTGAAAATGTTGTGTGTTTTAAGTGTTGCTTGCTATGTGTGTGACATCTTTCTGGCAGGGTACTTTGCATGGTTTGGGCTGCTCTGTGTTAACTGTGACCGTACAGTAATCCCCTTTCTGGTGTTTCCCTGTCCATGTGTTCTCTATGTTACTGCTATGCTATGCTGATGTTGCAGTGAGCTCATGAGTTTGTACTTCAGCAATGATGCAAAGTCCTTTCTGCATTTATCCTGAGTATTCAGCAGCGCTTGAAAATAACATCTTTATTCCCCACCCTTACTTCTTTCCATGTTTTGTTTTGGGTATATTTGTTTTGTTCATTGTTTTTGGCTTTTCCTTCACAGGGGATTACTCTTAAGTAGGAGATATTAAGCTTGGACTGACAAAAGAGACTTGACCAATGTTGTGCTTGCGTGATGAAAGGTATCCTGAGAAGTCCCATGTTTCTATCCTAGGTCTTGCCTTATGCGCCTTTAGTTCTGCGGAGTGCCGTGCCTGGCAAGTGTCAAATACGCTGACCCATTTGTTTGTTCAGGTGTCTCCTCCATGCCGCTTGTACAGACTTCCCCTCTGCCTTCAATCCTAGCTGTCCTGTTAGGAGGAAAAGAATTGTTATTTGTCTCTTGTAGTTTTTCCAGCCCTTTAACTGGGGTGAGCACTGATATTCCCTCCCTCCCCCCCCCTTTAATTTCTCTAAGGGCCAAGAATTGAATTTTTCTTCTCTCAGCTCAAAAGTTTCTGCACACATTCAGGAGTGTTGCTTGTTTCTTTGGGCTGAACTAAGTTTAAATTTGCAAGCAGTAGCAGGCTCTGAAGCTGTGCTGCTGTTCCTGTCCTGATGGGATGGGAGGCTTCATGATTGTTTGAAATGTGGTATATGTGCTGAGCTTGGAGCTAGAACTGGAAATTGAGTCAGTGGTTGGCTGATAGAAAATAAGCTAGGGTCTTACTGACCTTGCTCAAGGAAGTTAGTCCCGTGGAAATATGATGTGTTCGGAAGGAACTTTTTTTTATCCTAATGCTAGAATTTGTTGTGTATCACAAGGGAACGATACGAGCATGATTTTAAGCATAAAAATGCAATTCTTTCCATGGTCTTATGAACCTGTTCATTAGGTCACCCTGAGAAGAGCATGGGAAAGAGACTAAGGTTGGGGGTAGTTTGCAGAGAGCAGCATGTCCTCCGCAGAGTGTCCCATCTCTGCGTGGCAGTGTATAGAGACTGGAGCTTGAACGGACGTTGCGGCACAGTGGGAGAGCATGGTTTTTGGATCAGCTTTTGGAAGCCTTGGAAGCAGCTTTTGGAAGTCTGTCCTCAAGTATGTCCTTGGCTGTGGGTGCTATGGCAGTTGTGCTGTATAATACACAACTTGTCATTAAGAGCTAGCTCTGACGTGCTCGCCGGAGTCGTCACCCACAGGCCTGACCTCGCAGTCGTCATGTCCCCCTGGCATCCAGGCTTGGATGACGCAAAGATCAGGGTCTGGCGCCAGTGCCTGAATGTGCTGCTGAACCTGGAGGCTTGATTATCGAGCAAAGCGAGGTAAATGGCAGACCAGGAGTTGAGACTTACTGGAAGCCCATGCAGCTTTACACATGGCTAACTTGCGGCACTTCTGAAATGCTGGGAAGCGGTGCTCAGAGTGACCATTTAAAAAGTAACAGGAGCTCTCAATGCTAAACAATGTGGCCAGTAGAGCTATTGCAGCCCTAGGAGTAGATTGGGGGGGAAAAATGCATTAGTAACAGTCAGGTGTATGAGTGCAGAGTAGATGGTGAACTCCTCTGTTTCAGGAGACACCAAGAAGAAGAAAAGCTGATGCCCTGAGAGTGGAGCAACATCAGGCCTGTGAAACTGGCTTGCTACAAACACACCTTTACTAGCTTCACAGAGGCTAAAATTTGGGGGGTGGAAGTGGTGGGCATTAGGTCACAGCAGATCACTATGCAAAAATATTTAATGTATTATAGCATACATAGTGATGCCTTCTTCAGAACTAAATCTGGCCTACCTACTAATGTCTGCGGTATTCTTCAGTTCAGCAGATGTTACAGTTAATTGATGTTGACCTTTTTCTTTGTAGTGGTTTAGTTTTGTTTCCTTGTTATCATTTTGTTTCTTAGTGGGTATGCACGATGCCTGATGTAAACCTGAACCATTTGACAGGCTATTTTTTCAAGCACAACTTCAGCTATTTTTTTTAAATCTTTTAATACTTTGTTAATACTGCAATCTAAAAGTCTCTAGTAAGACTCAACAGTTGACATTCATTCAAGTCATGTTCATATAATGCGCTCTACTTGGTTGTTCCATACCACTTTTGGTCCTTTCCAGAGCATTTCAATTTTTGGAAGGTAAGCAAAGATGATATCCAGCTTTTGTCAGTCTTGACATGCACAGCAGTGACATTTTGTGCTGTGTCTGCACTAGACTGGGAATCTTTGTGGCTCTTGTGTTCCCTTTTCATCCTCTTGGGAAGAATCTTTCAAACAATTAGTGAATCCCTGAAACCAGCTGTCATCCACCTGGGCTGAGACAGTTGGGGTAAAGCATCTGTAGTGGATGAAGCTGCTGTTTTCGTCTTGTCCTCTCCCTCCAAAAAGAAAAAGCTTGTTAAAACCTCCCACCTATTTACACATATAAAGTCTGGGAGTGTTTTAATTAAAGAATGTAATCTTTGGTTGTATTTTCAGATTTTAACTGGCTAAAATTTCCCTAGCTTTCCTGAGACTTGAAAGTCTTTGGCACCTAAAGGTTTAGACCTGCTTTAGCTATAGCCTATGCAGCTTGTAGTGTGGCTCCACAGGGCTTTATGAACTCGTGCTGATTTGAGTCCTTGTGGGAGGATCCACCAGTAAATCCTCATAAAACAATAGTTTTTATGCAGTGGATTTTTGGCTAGAAATTGGGATTGGATTGTGAATTTAATCATGTTTTAGATGTACTGCTGGGATTTTCCTTGTTGATGAGTGATGTCTAGCCAACGTAAGCCTGCTTATAGGGCTTCTTAGAGTGGTCATCCCCAAAATCAGTCTCCAGGAACAGCAAGGAAGCAGGAAAATATCTTCTCTACAGTGTGACTTCCCAGCTCCTTTCTTTTCAGAAAATATCTTGGATATGCAAAGGAACATTCCTTTTGCTGGATATAGTCTGAAGCTCTTCTGTAATTGCTTTACATTATGGGGTTTTATTATTTTTATTGTGTGTGTGTGTGTGTATATATATATATATATATGTATATATATATATGGAGAGAGAGAGATTATTAAATGCCTCTGTTCTAGAAAGTTGTGAGGTACGCAAATGAGTTGATCAAAACCAGCAAGTGTATGGCTGGGCACAGAGCCCCTTCTGTGCATGTGTTAATTGTGTTAGTTCAAAGTCTTCCCCTGCAGTTAACCAGCTTTGGGGAAAGAGTGACTCTTCTACCCCGAAATGTCAGGCAAAACTCCTGTTGAACAAGTCTGTAAGGCTGTTACAGTGTGTGCAAAGGTATTCAAAGTCTGACCTATGTGGTTTCAAGGTTCCTCAAAAAGAGGGGCAGTAAGGCAGCAGCGGGTCTAATATTTTCCAACAGGTATCAGCGCTAGTAGGTAGATTCTAAAACAGCATTGAGCCATGGGGCTTGAAGCTCTTCTGGTTAAAAGAACATGCCAGTACTTTACTAAAAGGTCCTAGAAACTTAAGACCTCGTGTAAGCCCAAAAGCAAACTGGATCCCTCATTAATCCCAGCTGGGTTTGGTGCTGTCTGCATTTCCAGAAGAGGCATCCTAATGAAATTTCAATATCCAAAAGGAAATCTTTTGTGTTCGTTGCTATTGTCCCTGCCAGAAACTCCTCTGGTTATGGTTAGTCATAGTGTTTTTTTGTTTGGTTTGTTTTTCTCTTTTTTCTTGAGTCGGATAAACAGCACATCCTAAAAGATCTTTTCAAAAGTGTTGAACAGGATGTATATATCAGATATGGGGGAGTATAGTATATAAAATATAGTATATTTTCAGTATAGGGTAAAAGGTGAGTAAGGATGTTCTGGGATTCAAAGCCCTTGGGCATCCTCTTTTGAGTCCTAGTTCTGCCCTTTAATTAGCTGAAGGAGAATATATGTGTGTACCTTTCTATATGAGATTCCTTCCACCTTAGAACTGTTGGGAGTTGCAGGCTGGTAAAGGCAGAGGATATGCAGAGATCAACTATGATATTTTGGCCAAAGGATCACAAACAACACTAGCCTGGAAGCCTTCAGGAAGTTTTTTTTTTTTCCCTGAGAAAAATTCTTGCCTTGGAGATGTTCAGTGTGCAGAATAGATGATCTGAAATACTTGTTCTCTGATTAGTCCCTCAACGTGGAGCTTCCCAACCTGGAGTTGGGAGGGTAGTTGAGTATTTCTAAACCTTTCCCAAGACAAACAGGAACACAAGGGGCTGCCTCATGCTGTTCCAGTTTTGCTTTGTGTTGCTGAAGTAATTTGACATTTGTAACCTGGATATTTGAAATGCCCTGAAATATTTGCTTTTGAGGTTTCAAGTTGCTCTAATAAGTTCTCCTTAGTTCTAAACAGTGCTCCATCAGTAGCTGTTGGTGTCTTAGTCGAAGTGTGGTTTTGCAGCTTTTGTTTTTTAATCTGTTTCCCTAACTTTTAATAACTTTAATAACAGTAAGTTCATAACTGTGTTTAATAGCCTTGTTCATTGCAATGTGTGGATTGCTCTCGTGCTGCTTGGCAAGTTACTTGTTAGGGAAGGCAGCCCTCACTGTGGAAGAAGGAGGAGGGTGAATATTTGATGCGTCCATAAAAAGCATAGTAAAAAAACTTGGGAGGGAAATCTCTCACCGAAGGCACTTGCTGCAGAAGGCTTTTTAGAGTGATATGTGAAGCACTGGTGCCTTTTCTAAATAGAGCAACTCAAGCCAACTGCATTGTTAGAATTTCATTACTCTGCTCATGCAAATGAGGCAAGAAATGTAATTTTAAGAAAATAATTACCCTCAATACTGTTAATTCCTCAGTAGTAAAATAATAAGGAAAGAAAAGCCAGGTTAAATATCTTAACCTTTCTTAAGAGGAATTATTAGGTATAAGGTAGGTGCTTTTTTTTCCTCTGTCTGACAATTTTGCACGCTTGTCTGATGAGGCACAACTGTTAATGTTCTTCAACTCTTCAACAAGGATCCTTAAAAATGTAAAAGCTCTGGAGAGGAAAGCATTAATTTGTTAAACTCCAAGTGATTACATAGTCTTTTTCAGGCAGCAAGGAGGCAGAAAGAAGTAGATATATCATCCTGTTTATTGCTAGTGGAGGATAGGGGACTGCGTACTTTTATCTTCCTCACTGTAACAGTGGGGAAAACAAATTATCTGTCAGCAATTTGATGGCTGGAACAGCTTTATCTGAATGGGGCGAGCTGTTCATCCAGTGGCGGTTTAAATGCTGTGATTTCCTTGAAGCTGTGTGCAACACTGGGTTTTATAGCACGGCTGTGCAGTGCAGGGCTGTTCTCTCCATGCAACACGTGCGTTGAACATTAACTACTGTCTGGGTATGTTAACCCAAGGTGGAGCCTGGTCTCCGTATTTTCTATTGGGTGTGTGGCATTCGATGGTAGATAAACGGGCTGGTAGCATATGCCATAAAGCAGGCACCAGGAACGGAGTGGTCAGAGGGCACTGAAGGAGTATTGCCTTGTTTTGTGACTTCATGGCTTTCCACTTTTCTTACCCTTTCAGATGATTTTCTTCCATTCGAGCAGAATCTATTTGAATTCGGTTGTGCTTTAATTTCACATCTTCTAAGAAGTGCTGCGTTTACTAAATACAAGGGGAAAAAAACATTTTAGATTCTGCCTTAGCAAACTTCTACTTTGCCTTGCAGCAATTACTGTAACTGTAAAGCAGTGACATAAATTCTGTATTGTAAGGCTTCTTGGTAATATCCTGCTTTAAGAAGCTTTTATCTTCTCCACTGCTTTCAATAGATTCTTGAACTTTAAGAATGTCTGTTATTCACCTTTTGCCTGGAAAATAATAAAGCCGCATATTAGGGTGATAACTTAAAGCTTATGTTAAGTTTTTATGCAGCTTGTTTTAACAAGAACCTTAATCTTGTTCTTGGAATTTAGAAAAATCCCATTTCTGTGCTTCAGCATTGTTAGTCAAATTGCAACTTAAAATATGCTGCCTACACCTGAGTGTCCTTGACCTTCTCAGAAAAACAGAGAGAGATTAAACTCCCTCTCCTTCCTTGGAGTGGAGAAGTCAGGTTTTCCCAATGTGACGGCTTGCAGACCTGGAGGGGAGTTTGCTGTGCTGTGTTGTTTGATGCTGCTTTTTTATGGAAGGCCAGAAGAAAAGACCAGAAAGCTATTTAACTCTCATTCTGTTGAAATCTATGGATTTTGCTAGGCTTTGGAATAAAGTGGGAATGCCTGATGGCTTTGAGTTTTCAAAGGTAAAATTTAAAAAAAAAAAAAAAAAAAAAAAAAAAAAATCAGGCAGAGAATTAGTTCTAGAGCTGTGTACTGAACTTTCCTGTATAAAATACAATTGTAGCTTCAGTATTTTTTTGAGATTTGTTTACCTAGTTTATTTTTATCCAAGAATTTTTTCCTCACACACAAATTAGAAATTTGGAGCAATACAGTAGAATCTGTATGCAAAACTGTTGTTAATTCTCTCTTCCTCCTACCCATTCATAACCTCCAAGCTTTGGTTCTTGTGATGTTTGAAGCTGAAGCCCTGGAGACCTAAATTCTTGAGGTAACCTCTGAACAAGTGCAGACAGGTACAGACTCTTTGAGGTCAGTTAACTTTCCTGTTACTGCCCACAGCCTGTGGTTGATGTTGTGTTTCCATGTTCCTGTGTTGCAGTTGGTATGCCAGATTGCAGCTGTAGTTTTCTTTGCTCCATTTTAAATGCTGAGAATGCAATTGCAATTAGTAGTGTTATTACCAAATTCCACTTGTGTGTTTGTATTTGTTTTGTTTTCTCCTCTCTCCTCCTAGAGCTCTTCAGGTATTTTAGTTTTCCAGAATTTATTTTACTGCTTGAACAGTGGCATGGCACTGTAAGAATGTAGTTGATATTTGGTAAGCACAACAGATTTCAGACAATGTGTCAAGCAGGCATTTGCTGGAGAATTTGCAGATTTGTTTTCACGAGCTTTAAATGTTGTTTCTGCAACTTAAGACACTTGCAGGATAATAGTGGTTTCTTTTTTTCCTTTATATTGAGTTGCAGTGATCTTTGAAATCTTTAAGAGCAAAGTTCAGTGCTGTTGGTGTAGCTGTACACTGGAACAACAGGTCCGTTGTATCATTTTGGAAGAAAATGTGTCAATATAGTTTGTCTAAAAAACGGTGTATCTCTTCGTAATATTTTTAATTATGCAACTTCTCTCTCCCTATTGAAACTTAAAAAAAAAAAAAAAAGATGATGTTTTTCTGTTGCAGAAAAATGCAAAGGGGCAGGAGTTGTTTGACCAGATTGTGTATCATTTGGACCTTGTGGAAACCGATTACTTTGGCCTACAATTCATGGACGCCTCCCAGATTACAGTAAGTATAACTTAGTTTAATTAAGAATTAGTTAAACTAAAATTAACTTAGAAGTTCTGTAGTAGTTTGTGTTGCCTATTATAAAAGTATCACCAGTGCAGATCTGTGGAGAAAAGTAGGTAATAGGATCATCTACTGAAAAGAAATGGTGTGGTGTTTTGTTCTTGAAAATAAAGCTGGATCCTCAGAATGTGGCCTGTGTTGTTCTATGTGTATGCACACGATTTGGTCACACTAAGTCTGGAAAAGTAGTAGTTGTAGGCAAAGGAAAATGTGCTCTGTGTTTAACAGATTCATGGTATTAAAATGGGTTGAATGTCTTACAAGCAAGGGCTTTCTGTAAATCCTATCCTTGCTGTTCTGTGAACAGATTATTTTGTTTCCTAGATTTAGTTTTATGTGCAATAAGCAAGAGAGGATATTTGCCCACCTCTCTACTGCGGCTACAGTGAATGACCTCCAGCATGTACAGTTAAAAAAAAGTACACTGTTTACAGATGTAGAAAGACTTTAATGAGGTAGGGTCAAATGGCTGCAACCTTGTAGTTAAACTGTATACATATATAATTCTTTTTTTTTCATTGTCTGTTCACCTATGTGCTCAAGTTCCGATATGGCTGTGCAACCTGGGTTGCAGATGAGAATATAAAGACTTAGAAAATAAGTGGCCTATTTAGGCAGCATATAAACATTTTTTTAATAAAGCAAGAGAAGAAGGATATAGGTGCAATCAGGGTAGAATTATGGGTAATGTAATGGAACTATTGACATTTTGTGAAAAGTGGATTCTCACTTCAGTCTCGGGCTTCTCGGCTTTGTTTAGCTTCCGAGCCCCCAGTGCCTCAGTGGTGTGAGAGCTCATAGGTGTCTTACCAGCTGAACCACTTACAGCAGCACATAGGAAACCTGTTCAGATACAGCAATGACTTGATATTGAAAAAGGAGTCTGCTGTTTCAGGGAGAGCTAATTTTAAAAAGAAAAATGATATTAATCACTTATCCTGATACCCTAATTCCTTTAATTCTGTGTACTGATCACTGGAAAACAGTGTTTGAAAGAAGTATGTTATTTTAATGGCTTTAGTATCTGTGTCCTGATTAAAAACTTGATATCATGTAAATGTTTATCTTTGATGAGCTTCATAGGCCATTGCTAATGGAGAAGTATCTGTTATAGGAAAAAATGGTCGTATTTTAACAAGCTGTCAAATCACTTTGAGGAGCTTGATGGGTAACTATTGGGAGCTAACAAGTTTTGTGTCTTTTGGAAGACGGAGAGGAAAAAGGGAGAGCTAAACCTCCTTCTGAGTAAGAGGGGGTAGATCTGGACCAAAAGACTTGCTGAATGAGCGCAGAATGGTTGTGCTCTTGGGTATTTGCAAAACTGAAGGCTCTTGTGAGTGGAGAGATGAGATGTGAGAAAGGATGTTTTCCAAAGACAACTTTGTCTTTGGTGTTCAGGGCAAAATGTGCCTATACATGCAAGAGTTTTATAAATAGCTTTGTGTGCTGTTTATTTATACTGTGAAAAGTAAATAATGGCAGTTAGAGTTACAGAGGGATAGGGATACAGGGCTTTGGGAGTAGGATTATGGGTTTCTGGATCAAGAGGGGAGTGAAGTGCAGAGTTCTTCCTCTGTGCCTGACCTGGTCAGGTCTTGTCTAGATAAAGCGGGGCAGAGACTAGAGCTTAGAGGGGTTCAGCCTGGTTTCAGACCAGTATCCTAGGGTGCTGGTTTGCAAACAGTGCTCTCTAAATACACGGCTGTTGTAGGACCTCTTCTGTTTTGTTTGTTGCCATTGTATAAAGGTGATTCTGTGTGATTGTTTCTATAGTTCGCTAATCAAAACCCAAGCAAAGGGTGGAAAAGGCTACACCGGGTCAGAGCAGAGGTGCGTTTAATAGAGTACTTTCTGAGGCAAAGGGGATGCCTTTTTGTAATAAATTAAGATAGTGTTCGTGAACTTCTATCTCGTTTTGACCTCACAGAAGCTTTAGCCTGCTCTGCACCCTGTGCCAGCAGGTCCATATTTTAACCGCAGGTTGTGTGGAAAAAGTGCTGCCTTGCAGTCTGAAGTTTTGAACTTGTGACCTGCTTGTTTCATTTGCATGGCAATTAATGCATAGTCCACGTGGACCTCTGCTTAGTCCTGAGCCCAGCCACTCAGGTGCAAGAGCAGAGCTGGCAGATTAAAGCTGTGTAAACTACCTTAGGCCATAAGCCTTTGTCTTTAGTGTGTATTGTGAGTGCCAAACATCTGCAAGCCACCACTATAAATAAGAAAGCACAGAATAGTCTTTGAGTGGTGGAGATTGCTTCTGTGCTCCAAGGCCAACAGCTTCTGAGTGCAGTGCATTTCTTACAATTCTGGGGAAAAGGGTGTTGCTGGCTGCGATGAAGAAAATAGGTGATTATTGAGCATATTTGCTTTGGAAGGAGAAGAAAAAAAAAACTTTTTACATAAAAATCTTCAGTGCAATCAAATTATATAAAATTCTGGAAGGTAAGATGCCAAGAGTAAAGCAGAAAATGCCATAAAGCCTATTCAGCTTTGCATCGGTTGGTGTCTTGCGTTGTTTAAAGATGTCCGTGAATGGAAAGATGTTACAGAGAATCATCTGTGCTAAAGAGCTTATTTGATCAGTTAACAACTTATCAGTTTATTCTACAGCAAAGCTTTCGGTTCTGTCACATATAAGTGATCAGTTATTAACTTCAGAGCTATTTAAAGGGAGAGGAGTGGTGAATATGGTGTATTAAAAAGCCGCTCTATTCTTAGGTGAGCGATATTATTAAGACAGCATGGATATGTTGTCTACTCACATCTGGTGCTTCTGACTGATTATGGCTTATACAACAATACATTATGACAATACAGATTATGGTAAGGAATGTAACTACATTTTATTCTAGTTGGAATATAATAGTTTTGAACTATGGACTATAGCTTTTGGACTTGCCCCTTGTTCAGCTAATGTTGTATCACTTAAACAGTGAAACTGTGCTTGGGATCATTAAAGAATATTATGGATAGGAAGTCTTTCCAGTGGTTTAGAGGACATGTAAAGGTTTTCTTTTAACATTTTTTTTCTTTTTTTTTAAATTACTTTCACTGTGGTGTATGTGTATGTTAAAGCAGAGCAGAAAGCCCTGCAAGCTATAGATGAAGCTGGAAATACCAGTAGTAAATTTTGTGAGACCCTTACTACGGTACTTGAATTGCCATGGGGAAGCAGCATATTCATCTCTGCAGACACTGGCCAGGTAAAACAATATTTCATGGCCTTTGGAGTACTCAAGGTTTATTTTAGTCTGCTGGTGGCTAATGTTTAGGTATTTTCTGTTCAGGCTTGTCCTTTCTTTGTCTCTTATTCCAGATTAGCATAAGAATAGAGATGTCCCTGTGCTTTACAGCTCTTTGAGCTGCAGCATAGCCTGGGTAGCCTGGTATTCTCACAGGTCTGAACTCTGCTGTGGGATAGCAACACATGGATGCCCTTTAAATCCTTTCCTCCTTACCGAGTTCCAAACAGAAGGACAGAAGGATTACCGTTATTGATCAGACTGGAATTTGCTTGTGCTTGCCTCAGAATTTTAGACTAATGGAAGCATTTTTTTTTTTTTTTTCTTAATTGAAGCACTCATTTTTATTCACATCTGGATTTTTTTCAAGTGCTTGCTTTGATGCTACAGCTCTTAAGTTCTTGAAGGCTGTGGAAAATGTAGCAACTCAAACCAGCCAATAAACCAGGTAGTGTGATATCTGGGAGTTTTTTTCCTTATGTATTGCTGTATACTCTAACTAAGAACACTTGTTGGGCAGAGCAGATTGGGGAGGAGCCTTTCTGTTTTTTTACATTGAAAGTTAGCAGAAATGGAGGCTGATAAATATTTTGAAAATACAGAAGGCTTTGTTTTCTGCAGCTGCTGGAAATGTTCTGTTTCCCCTTGAATAAACTGTCAAATGAATTTGTGACTTTCCCTCTTATTTATAATAGACATAAACATAATAGGGACTAACTTTCATATTTACATATAGGGAAGTGAGGAATCCACTTGTGCTCCCCCTGACTCTTCCTTGTTCAGCTGGATTAGGAGCTCTTTGGGCAGATGGTTCTTGCAGACTGTGTCTGTGCAGTGGGGCCTGGAGGACCAAATACCAGCCAGAGCTGGAGGGTCCCAAGAGCTATACAGGGGATAATGGTCCCGCTCAGTGCTTCACCTATGGATAGCGCTGCTGCTGTGTATGCCAGTTCAGTAACTGTCAGCACGACTGGCTTCATGGAGCTGCTGGACATCCAGCTTTCTGCTGCATCTGCCCCGGGCTGGCTCTGAGCCTCCAGAGAGGCTTCTTGAGACTCCAGAACACTGGGAGTCCCACAGCAGCTCTCGTCCTAAGTCTTTGTAGTGTCTGCTACCGAAAGACCTGAGGACCCCCAAAGGTTGGGACCATGTCCCCATCACAGACTGCAGAAGCAGCCTGGGCTTCTGAGAGCAAGTGGTGGTTAGGACCACCCTCTACCAATGGAGTTTTTGTGTATGGTTTGAGTGAGCTATTGAAGTGTTTTCTAGAGTCGGTTTTCATTTATTCCTTTAGTCAAGCTCGTGGCCTTTTGGATGCAAGTTTTTTCAGCTTATTTTTCTGTGGGTTCTAGAAGGTTTTGAGCTTAGGCCTTAAAATTAGAGAGGATGTTCCCCCCTCTCCTCCTGCTTCTTCTGGAATTCATCTGGAGTGGCATCGGCTTTCTTCATTTGTATATTCTAATGACAGTCATGCTATACTGCGCAAGCTGCGGTATAGATTTGGCGTGTGGGATTCCCCTCCTTTCTGGGATGCCAAGTTTCCCAGAAAGAGCTGAATCTTGCCTGTACTATTGCCCTGTGGTAATGGATACCTGTGTTCATGCTGAGTGATCAGTTACGCTTCTTGGCAGGATCCCATCTTGTCTTCCATCACCTCTGGTCTCCCAAGCACAATTCTATGTGGGCTAAAGCTGGTTATTCTACCTGTATGAATTAGGATAGGGTAATGAGTGTGGAAGTCTGTCTGTGTAGTTCTCCATTATTCTTGGATGGTGTGCCTGGAGTGCAGACAGTGTCATGGATCAGGATGCTTCCGAGATACGTTGGTGCAGACTCAGCCTGAGATGAGCAAGGCCTTCATATGCACCCCTGCTGGGCGCTGTATATGAAGGCCTTGGTTATGTTGTGTTGTGCTATGCTGCTTTATGTCCAGAAATAATACTGTGGTTGGGATTTTTCTTTCTGTTTTATCCCAGTCTTACAATTCTTGATAATACTTGAATAGTATGGTAATACTTGACTATATTAGACAATATTAGAAATACATGTGAGATTAATTTTGTTTAGCTTCTGGAGGAAAAATAAATAAATAACTGCCTTCAAATAGTCTTTATTGAACATTTTTATTTGCAAAAATTATTTTTGAATTAAGCAGAGCTCAGCTGCGATTGCAAATATTGGGATACCAAAATATTCTGACTCTTCACATCTAGATGCTGTTCCTAAAAACAAGTAGGGGACAAAATGGAAAGCTGACTGGAATGAGTTCTGACAGCTGCGTTACCAGCAAATTCCTTCAGCAAGCTTGCCCAAGATGCAGAGATGATGTGTTACGCTCGGACCCTGATCAAAGCCTCGAGGTGTTAAGTGCTGCCTGAAGTGTTGCACGGTCACTCGTGAAGCTTGTAGGTTCAGGGAAATGCTGGTGGACGTGGAGACAAGAGCAACTCTTTAACATGTATGGCTTCAAAGTCATGAACCAGCTTTTGTTCTGCTCCATACAGTAATAAATTTGCCAAAATGTAATTTATGGTTAGTTTTCACTTAGAATGGGTGCCCTAGAACATTCTTATAGCTTTGAGTGCTAAAGAGCAGAAATGAAAATAAGAAAAAAAAATAAAAATCAAGGCCTGGGGATCATAAAATTGGTGTCCACAAAAAAAAAAAAAAATCAACTAACCTGCACATGCTATGGCAATGATGAGCAAATACAATACCTGGTTAATATGAAAAGATCTATACACTTCAGTGAATTCACAAAAGCAGGCAAGGGTCAGTGGGGTGAGTCCTGTAAAGATCTTCACAAAAGCAATGGGGTGGTGTTTGCAATGAGTATACTGGACTGTAAGGCTGAGAGTAGGTGTTTGTTGGAGACGTTTGTTTGAGTTTGGTTGTCTACAGGTTACTGTGGTGCCATAAATAGCACTGGAAGCAGGCTGTAGGCTATAGGATTTATGGTGAGGACTTACAGCCCACTGAAGGAGTTTGTGAACTTTAGGTATGGGTAAGTAGCATGAGAAAGGACATTTGGAAATACCAGGAAGAAGCACCCTTTCCTGTTTTAAAAAGCATCAAATTACTGGTCTTATCAAGAATTGAGGAAGGAGGAGGTGATAACAGTTGAAATATTTGACATGAAATAGGGAACCTTATAGAGGAGTACAAAAAGGGATCTTAATGGAACAGTGGTGTTGGTGTCTCCAATGAGACATGGAGATGGGCAGAGCTGGTACAGGACACCCAGGTGACCAGCGTGGCTAGTCTATACTAGCATATGTGCAGTACTTGGCAACTTTTTATATCTTAAAATAGTATTTGTAGGATTCTTTGACTGCCAAAAGAAACAAGAACCAGTTAGGAGAAGTTACTGTATAAAGAGATTGTTTATATTACATGATGGTGGAATTTGGATGCCAAGTGTCAGATTTTTTTGAATGAATGAGTCAGTATCGAAGAAAACAATGTTTTGACAAGGCAAAAACTCACAGCCTTCAGGACAGAATAATTCCTAGGAAAACAGCCTCCCAGTTAATTCATAGCTGTATTCAGAGAGTGTTTGCATACTTGAAATAGCAGGTATCTTTTTTTTTTTAATGAAGATTCATGCAAAAGATGGCATTGCGAAGTTTTCTCTTGCACTCAAATTAATTATGGCAACATGACAGTTGGATGTCTGACTTGATCTTGCTTTTTTCTGGTATCCTCTAATGGCTATTTTGCAAGCCTTACGCTCTGTTGTTTCTTTTGTCATCCTGTACCCTTTCTATTGCCAAGCAGGTTCCTTTTCCTGATTCTTTATTGCTTCTGCAAAAGTCTTTAGAAAAGACTCTACATCTGTGGCTCAATAGAGTGAGATTACAGAACAGGATTCCTGGACAAGGGACCAATCTCTTCCTCAGTTTTGTGTTCACCTAGTTAGGAAATCTAGACATTTGTATTTCCTGTGAGGCAAGTATAATTATGTTTAGTCCATCCCTTTCTGATAATAATATAGTATGCTATTTCAACCTGGGATTGCAGCCCCTGTAGGTACCATGGACTACATTTAAGGTCTTTACAAAAATGAGCTAAGGAAAAGTAAGCCTACTGTCAGCAGGCTTGAATTAATGTGCAAGACTCTACATCTCCTTTGCACCACTTTTAGGAGTTTGCAGTGAAAGAGTGAAAATTGCTGGCATAGTGCTAGCTCTTTTCTTGCATCACAGGAATAGAAAAATTCTCATTTTTTCAAAAAAAAAAAAAAAAAGGCTGTGTTTAAATATTTTTCTTTGCTTAAACCTATCACATTATCAACATCAGCTGTTACAGCATTTTTTTAAATTGGGAGGGAGGTTGTCTGTGTTTATGGTACTAACCAGCTTTTTTATAGTATATTTGGGAACTCCTGCACTCTAGTTGTGATGAGAATTGTCTTTAGTCAGTGTGATCTTGCTAAAATGCTCTTCTTGGATCATTATTATGTTTGTTTTCCCCCACCCACTATTGGACTCCATAAACTTTCTTCCAGTGCAAGTACAGACTTCTCCATAGAAAATATAAGCCTATAGCAAAAATTTTGCATGCCTTTTTTGCCCTTTGTGAAAGCTTGGAAGTGCTCAGCAGGTTAAAAATTACTGGCTTAGAGAGGTAATTTCCCTGTCAATTCCTCAGTTTTCCAAACAAACTGTAGCAGGTAGGAGCCAAGTACAGTCCTATCTCTCAGCAATAGAAATAGGACAAGTTTCCAAAACCAAGGTATGTGAATTAGTTCTTAAAGGCATGGTAAATCCACTTAGTGTTCCAAGCGTATACAAATACATATAAATGATAAAGATCAGGAGTAGTTGGCATGAATTCACCAAGTGGATATCTTGCTTAACCAACTTGATAGAAATCATCCTTTCATAGAAGACTATGATGGATAGATGAGGGAAGAGTGGTGGAAGTAGCTGTCTCCCTTGACTTCAGGGCTTTAGACCGTCACCCATGACATCCTCATAGGCAAGTTCAGGAAGTATGGGTTAGATGCGCATATAGTGAGGTGGATTGAAAATTGGCTGAATGGCAGAGCTCAGAGGGTTGTGATTGCTGACACAAAGTCTAGCTGGAGGCATCTAGCTAGTCATCTTCCACAAGGATCAGTGCTGGGTCCAGGGTTGTTCAATTCATTCATGGGTGATCCGAATAAAGGGAGAGAATGCACCCTTACCAAGTTTGCTGCTGATACAGAACTGGGAGAAGTGCCTGATGCACCAGAGGGCTCTGCTGCTAGTAAGAGGGACCTGGAGAGGGTGGGGAGATGGGCAGAAAGGAGCTTCCTGAAGTTCAGTAAAAGGAAGTGCAGGCTCCATCTAGGGAGAAATAACCCCATTCACCATGCATGTACAGGCTGGGGACTGACCTGCTGGAGAGCAACCCAGCAGAGAAGGACCTGGGAGTGCTAGTAGACAAGTGTACTGTGAGCCAACAACAAGCCCTTGTGGCGAAGAAGGCCGATACTGTCCTGGGCTACATCAGGCAGAGCGTTGCCAGCAGGCTGAGTAAGGTGGTCCTGTTCTTCTACTCCCTGGTGAGACTACATTTGGAGTGCTGCAGTTGTGGGACTCCCCAGTATAAGATACATGTCTCTCCTAGACATAGTTCAACAAAAGGCTACTAAGATCCTGAAGGGACTGGAGCACCCCTCCTCTGAGGAAAGGCTGAGGGAGCTGGGGCTGTTCTGTCTGGAGAAGAGAAGACTGAAGGGGGGTTTTGTCAATGTGTGCAACTGCCTGAAGGGAGGATGTAAAGAGGATGAGGTCAGTCTGTTCTTGGTGGTGCCAAGTAACAGGACAAGAGGCAACAGGCGCAAACTGAAATAGTAAGTTCCATCTGAACATAAGGAAAAAATGGTAGGGGTGACAGAGCACTGGAAGAGGTGGCCCAGAGAAGTTGTGGACTCTCCATCCTTGGAGATAATAAAGACATGTCTGGACATAATCCTGGGCAGTGCATTCTAGGTGACCCTGCTTGAGCCAGGAGGTTGGACTAGATGATCTCCAGAAGTCCCTGTCAACCTCATCTGTTCTGTGATGCACTTGCATCATATAAAAGGTAGAGAAAGGTTTCCCTCCCCCATCCTCTTCCTCTTAGATCATAGAGTTCTTTCTCTGTGGCCAAAGATTAAATAATACCTTAAAATTAAACACCTGATGCTAAATAGGCTCTTCCTAAAGCAAAAACTTCAGTTAAACACTTCAACTCTGTTCAGTGCAGTGGAGAAGTAATAAACAGTCCTCTCCTTCCCCTTGAATTTCTCTCCTTTTGTTAATAGGAACAGAGATGATATTTGTACTGAAACAGCACAGAAAACCCCAACTGTGTGGGAATTCCCTGCTTAAATGAGACTGAGCCCCTTACCTTTTTACTTCAAAACCAGAAAACCCAATCTCTCATTTGTCTCAGTTTACCCTTAAAACACTTGATTTGTAAGCAATATGATCATCTAACTCAGAATTTTGCTCAGAATTTTTCCTGGTCCTTAGACAGAGAGTGCATGTCCAGAAGTCCCACTTAAAGGCCAGTTAGAGTGAGTAAGGCCCATCAGTGCGCTCAGGGCTCTGACTTCTGTGATGTTCCTTCATCCTGTGAAGGCTCCCTCTCACTGCAGGAAGGGCCCTTGCCGCAGGGAGGACTTATTTTCCATAAAGTCTATTTAAAAAGGAAAAATATAGGTTCTTAGTCTCCCGAATGATTTACTGCTGCTGTTAATTTATCTGTGATGGAGAAAGACACCATCCTTTCCATTTTGAGCCCTAGTACTTAATATTTACTGCATTTATAATACTGCATTTACAAGAGTGAGGAAACATGCTGTCCTTGGCTTTATGGAAGTCACTTAGTGATTGATGAAGGATATAAGCGCTCTTTAAATATTGCTTGAACACACCCACTTTTTCATCTTCTGAGAATAAATATTACACTTAGTCACAAACCATTCAAGACAACTCTGTGCCTTGCTAGAGAGCAGAGGTCCTGTGATGGCAGATTCAAGAGACCTGTTCCATAACCAGTATGGCTCTATGGCCAGTGTTCACAGCTGATACAGCTACACCAATACATCAACGTACTACTGGTTCTGTGGCCCAGGTGTGTAGAGGTAAAAAGGAAAGCCATGGCAGCTTGTCTGATATACATATACCAGTTGAGCTGCATTCCTCTTTTTGACACCTGAAGAACTACAGGGGCACAGAGATTGAAAGCGACCTCTACATGTCGCTGATCCAGGGTCTTGCTTGGAACAGCTCCAGTTGGAGCAGGCTGCTCTGGGCCTTATTCAGTCAGATTTGGCTGTTCCCAAGTACAGAGGCTCCACAGCTTGTGACAGTTGTTTCCTTTTATTGGGTTATGAATGCTCCATGTTTCAGCACATGCCTGGTGTTGTATGTTCCACTACTGCTGGGCACCACTGAGAAGAGTCTGGCTTCTTCCCCCTACACCCTTCCAGGAGGTAGCTGCAGCCGCTCATCAGTTTCCTGCTACCAATATGATCTGCCTCTTTTTAATGATGAAAAGGGCCTTGCGTGTTCTGGACTCCAGGTCCCTCCTAAGCCCACAGGCCTGTGCTTGGCTCCCTCAAGGAGCTGCAGTCAGCTGTGGTGGCCTGACAGAAACCTCATGAAGCTAATTTCTCTGTTGAGGTCACCTTAGCAGTGGTCCCCAGTGAAAATACTAGCCAGTGCTGGCCCTTGTGTTCTCTACACCTTGAGATCCATCGTGGTAATTTATCTGGGAGCAGTTTTTCTCTGCAGCAAAATTTTTCTTGCAGAATGTAGCTTTCTGGAATGGGTCAAGGAAGGTGACAGAGTGAAAGTAACAAGATTCTCATCTGCTAAACTGAACTCTTGGGAGCTTGTGCTGTTTCTAACTATATGCTTGCCTAGTCCCTGAGATGCTACATGTCCCCAATTCTGGTTTGGCTTTTTGTTCACTTGCCATAATAATTTTTAAAAGGTGACCTTCAGATGAAAAAAGAATTGGTTCTCCTCAGTTACTTTTTAACCTTTTTAACTTTAAAATGTGTTGAGAAGGCCCAAACCCATGTTTTGTTGAGGAATGGTTTGCGGGGTGGGTTTTGTTTGTTTTTTTTTTTTATTATTATTATTATATTTTTTTGGCTTCTTCCTTCTGTATGTTACAGTTTTAGGCTCTTTGCTGTTAGAAGGCCATGATTGGCCTTTGATTTA
>VZSV01000199.1:1195852-1213502 GCA_013398735.1 Nothocercus julius
TTTTTCCTTTTTTAACTTATGAGATTGACAGAAAACCACTGTGAAAATGAGGAAGGGAAATGAAAACAAATTGGAAATTGATTTTACCATACATTGGAAGAAAGTAGTTTTGAAAGTTGCTTTTTTTTTTTTTTTTTTTTTTTTTTTTTTTTTTTTAAAGAATCTTCATGCTCACTAGGCTATGTTTTCCATGTAACAATTTAAATAAAAAGTGAAGATCAATAACTGTATTTTCGGAATTATTGAAAATGGCAATTGAATGGGAGTAAGAGGAGGAAGAAAAAAGGTCATTAACGGAATTGATAAAATGATCTGGTCTGGGGGGAAGACAAGTTTAGAGATTTCCTGCAGAGAGTATTTTCTAAGTAGATACCAGTAGATTCCTGCGGCTGTAAATATCAGTCTCATAATGAACACAGTGATGGGCAAGTGTCAAACGCCCTCTTCCACTCTGTCCGTTTCTGACTCTAAAAACACAGTTGAAGTTCATTGTGTTAGTTTAGTTAGAAGAACAACAGGGGAATTTGTATGCACGTGTATGTTGTGGAGACTTTTTTATTTTTAGATTAGTTTGCTGATTTGAGATATAAAAGCTTGAGAAGCAAATCTTTTTCGGGTGGCATTGAGGAAAAGGAGCAAAAGTGACCCCGGCCAAGCAGAGCAGGTGTGACTTGATCTTCTCTAAGTTCACACCATGTCCTCCGTGATGCCAAGCAGTTCCTGTGTCCAGCCATCTAGCACACTTTGGTAAAGATAGGAGTGTGTTTGCATTTAGCTGTGACCCCAGTGCTTCGTGATAGGTTGTTTCAACTTGCCCTGTAAGCCTCACCTCTCAGTTTGGTGAGAGGCTTGCCTCACAAGCCAGCCTGCTTGGGCCGTCCTGTGCAGTGTTCCTGCACAGCTCGACTCCGAGGGATTGCTGGAGACTAGCAAGAACTTAAAATAGGAGGTTGTGGAAAGGTACTTGGCCTTCTAAATAAACCTGGGGGTTACCTTCTGCCTGGGGAATTCCATGGGAGCCATGAAATTCATGTTTCTCGTACTCAAAACTTCCCTACAATATTAAATGAAGATTCGGTGTGAGCTTTTCCTTTTGCCCTGCTTGAATGTTCTCCATGATCTGTGCTTCCATCTGAGAAGGTAGCCCCTGGTTCCTCATGCCTTAGCCTGTGCTTTCTCTCTAGATCTCCTAGATCAAGTAAAATCCAAAGCAGGAAATTATTGGAGTGTCCTTAACTTAGGATGCTGAGGCCTGTGCTCCAAATGCAACATGCTGTTTCATTGCTCCCTAAATAGCAACGCTTTGGATACCAGCTGGAGCACAGCCATTAGGTGAAGAGTGGCATCTTCGTGATTTTAGTGAAAGTTATGGAACTTTGAAGGTTGCAGGGCGTATCTGAGTGTTCCCAAAGATCACTTCTTGCTTATAAGCAAATTTATGGAAATGTGACTACTTGTCGATTGTTGTGTTTCTCCTTTGGAGGCTGGGAAGATGACATGATAAATACATGTGACTTTCTGCACTTTCTTTTGTCAGGTACCTGTTTGTATTACAGCTCCGGCAAGACATCCTTTCAGGGAAGTAAGTAGCTTTGCTCTTGCCTCTGCACTTCAAAGTATTTAGAATGGATAATCTCAGTGATTTCAGATGTGACTTTAACTGTGCGATCTTTTTGATCCTTTCTGGCATTCACATATAGATGATAAACCCGGTTTACTTTTCTGGATATATTTTCTTTATGGTGCCAAAGTATATGGCTTTATGTACATTATGACTATATTATTTTAGAAGGAGAATTAATGTAGTGACCAGGTAATGTGTTCGTACCTTGATACTGTGCTAAGTGTTCTGTCTGATCATTAGAACAGTCTGCTGTTGTTAGTGCCTGGTTCTGTATTTAAAGATATAAGTGGTAGTGAACTAGCTAGCATTAAAGACAGGAAAACAGAATAGCTTTTCACAAGCAGTCGGTCAGAAAGAGCCACAATTGACCCCTTCATCCTGATCATGTTTATCTGAATGCCCCCACTGTTGATATTTAAGCTTGCAGTTATTGAAGTAAGAAACAAAGGAGCAAAATAAGGCCATTTAAAGAGAACTGGCAAAGACTGGAACTTCTTTTTTTAGAACAGTGGATGTTCTGATACTGGCTGTTTTGTCCTATCTAAGAAAAGGGATGGGAAACTTCATACATTGTATATATATTTTATGAGAAGTACCTAATCTCTCTCTTTGTTGAGAGAATTCTTATGTGAAATTATAACCTTGTTGAAAGTGACCTAGTGTTTTTGTTATGTGTCATATAACAAGGATTTAATTAACAACAGTTTATGAGGCTGTAAATATTGTGTGTAACTGCTTCTCCAAGGGCCTTAGAATGTTTTAACCTGAAGATTACTGCTGTTTGAAACAGTGTGAGGATAGATGTGAATAGTTATAGTACTAAATAGAACAAAAAATGTTGTGATTTT
Organism: Nothocercus julius; assembly: GCA_013398735.1. Taxonomy (NCBI): domain Eukaryota; kingdom Metazoa; phylum Chordata; class Aves; order Tinamiformes; family Tinamidae; genus Nothocercus; species Nothocercus julius. Next base: position 1,198,325 of record VZSV01000199.1, read on the forward strand.
TATGAGTATTGAAATGTATCTTGCCAGATTTTTCAATATGATAGGTTAAAATAGAGGAGGAGAAGATTATAAAGTGGCAGTACTTTTTGCATAGGTCAGCTCTGCAAAATATATTTTGTGTGTTTATTGGCCAGATTCACCCTGGCCGGTAAGTTCATACCTATCTATTTTCATCTGTATATAGATATTTTAGTTACAAAGAAAAATAAAATGAGTTCTAAAATACATTACTGGAGCAAAATTTATTTCTTATTCCTATTTAATATTGTCTGTATTAGTTTAAGCTTGTCTTAAGTGAAGCATATCTGTGTTCAGAGATACTGAGAATGTACCAAATTAAGAAATAAATATATGGCTGTAGAATATAATTTTAAATGATTCATGGCATTAATGGTTTGTGGTGTGAGTGACCTTGTGGAAGGTAATGTGTCCATTTCTAGTGGAGGTTAATGTTTCCATTTCTAGTGTTAGACCACTTTTTAGTTGTAAGGCTGGACAAACTCACTGAGGGGAAAAAAGATGGCATCATTTTTATGGCTTGTTTGTTTCCTTTTTAAGACTGAAATGCCCGTATGAAACTGCTGTTGAACTGGCAGCTCTGTGTCTTCAAGGTATGTAAGTTTTTTAAAAATTATTTGCATTTATTTTAAGAACTTGCCTGCTACTTTCTTTTCAAATCTTGTTACTAATGATTTTACTAATGATTTTTCATTGATTATATATCAGTGGTATTCCTTTCCCTAAGGAGAAGTGGTTTAGGGAATTGTTTTCCTGCCTGCTCTGGAACAGGGGCTGCCTCTTGCATGGGTGTTCTTGGGAGAGAAGTCATGTGCAGTGCATGAGTAGGAAGGCAAGGGAGGGAATTGCAGCTCCTGAATTATGTGGAAAAGGAAGAAGTAGAGTGGTTTCTATGTCAGGAGCAAGGGTTACAAGATGAAGTAATAATAGGATAATATGTTTCGTTTATTGTAGAAACAAAGTATAGTTGTTTTTCCCGTGACCCATTAATACAAAAACTTCACTCCCTTTGAGGAGGTTTGAGTTGCAGCTGGAGTGGAGAAACACATAAGGAAGCTCAGATAAAGCTTATTTTTTCTAGAAGAATGCGCCATGATCGGGATCATTCCAGGCATATCAGCAGCAGAATCAATTGATTTTGGCCATGCAGATAATTCAGTGCTTCCAGATGAACTTGATAGTAAAAATTGGGAATTTGCTTCAAACCTGCAGCAGGAAGAAATCTTGGGGGGGGGGGAAGAATACTATTTTTTTTATTTTAATTTGCATTTGCATCTCTCTGGCACAGCCTGAATTGTTACGTGTGCAGGGAGCTGCTTGCGGTAGGCAACCTCCATTCATATTTTAGAAATGAAGAGGATCTGTATCCCATGTTTACTTTGATTCAGTGCTTCCATTTTTCACAGATAAAAACACCAGTAACTTCACCCCTGGTCTAGACAAGGAGAACCAAGCAAAGAATTTTGAATAGTAATTAATACCTGTAATTACTATGTAAATAAAATAGCTATCCATTATTCATCTGCAGGCGATAGGTATTTATAAAATGTCTCTCGTTAGCTATCTAAACTAATACTTTTCAAAGCTGTCTGCAGGAATGCATATAAATTGTGCTTGAATTTTATATTTTTTTTGCTTCTCAGTTTTGCATAGCAATAACTAAGTTTCTCAAATCTTTTGGCACTGTGATACGTTATCTCTGCTTTCACATGCTGTAATAGGAATTTTTGTATAACATTTTCTTACCTCTGTGCTGATATTAGAAGCTTTCAATTAAGCAGAAGTGTTTAAAGAAATGTGAAATGGTTATTCCCCCGTCAGTACTTACATTTACCATTTAAAATCAAATCTTTCTTAATTTGGCATTTCTAAAATGAAGAAGAATCTAAAAGACTGTTAAGGTTGAAAGTCTCAATTCCTTCTGAATTTTTTTTTTTCTTTATGGTACAACTTTATGGTACAGCTTACGGTTTCTTTGTAAAGGAAGTTGTTACATTAATTCTTGCATGGGCCCTAACAGCTTCATAGGCTGACATTCTGTATGAATAGTCTTTGAAACAGAACTTGTTTTGTTGCCAGTCCTCTAAAGAATGCCTGTAAACTGACATCGGTCAGTGGTATGGCAGGCCTAATCACCTGCTGCACTTAGGGGTTAACCTGCAGAAAGGCTGAAATCAAAGAACCTAGCATCATCACTGTTACAATAATTGTTTAACTTGTTAGTCTCATAGTTCTTGTTTTTGTTTTTAACCAGGTGTGATTGTGGAACTATTAATTAAACCTGAGGGAAGTTTTCTCTCACCTTTCCAGTTTCCAGTTTTTATGATAAGACCTCAATGTGAGGTCTTATCAACCGCAATTTTTTCCCTCTTTTGCATTATGGAATCAGCAACATATTTACAGTACAAACATATTTTTGCACTTTTTAAAAGCTTTATAGCAAACTATATTTCTTTCTAAAAATGCCCCCCAGTTTACGCTGTTATTTTAAGAACACAGGTGATGACTATTAACAGTTAATGCAACCTTTAAAAAAGGTTAGGAGGGAAGGAAGAAACATACTGAAGCATGATATTCCGTAATAAAATTCCAAGGAAAGTGATGGAGCCGGTGCTCTGCCCTGGCATGGAGAGTACCCATTCTGCTGAGCCATTTAAGGAACTTTATTCCACCAGGAAAACCACTAGTGAGGGCGTGCTTTTGCTGGCCATGCAATTCCCTTCTCTTTCCCTTCTGCCCTTGGGAGGAAGCTCGTGTGAGTATTGCTAGCTCTTACGCCCAAGACCCATTTCTTAGAGCTTCACTGCTCAAAATGATGCCAAGTTAATTGCTTGAAAGTGAATATACAGTGCAGGCGCAAGACTGATATTTTTCTTGTAAATAATATATCTTGCCTTATCTCCTCTACGTTCTTTTGTCCTCCATGCTTGTGATTTTTTTGGGAGTAGTAGTGCTCATTGTTTACCCATCTTCTTTATAGCATAACCAGATTTCGTTCTCTGTCTCATCTCGCGTCTTGGAGTAGAGAACTCTCTTGTGTTTTTCCTAGATCGCTGTCAACACATCAGACTTAAGATCTTAAGATTCTCTCTCTCTCTCTCTCTTTTTTTTTTTTTTTTTTTTTTTTTTTTTTTTTTTTTTTCCTGCTTATTCTGGCTAATGTGTTTGCTGTGGCTTGCCTCATGTGCTGGTGATTCTTGTGGTCTGCCAGCAATTCTCAGCAACTTCTATGCTAAATAATCTTCTACTATGCATGAAACAGGTGCACAGTTGAGATGCATCTGTCTAAAAAAATAAATTTAGATAAGAATACTGTAACTCCCAATAGAAGAATAGTGTTGAAGAAAAAGATGCATGTGAGGCGGGAATTTCACATGAAGATCAGTGAACTCACTTTGCTTAATGTCCTGTGGAATGGTAAATGTTTGTTTTGAGGTCAAGTGCTCTGTAAAACCTAGTAGGTTTATTGGTCAACAGATTATATTATGAATGAAACTACCTGGCTTTCAGTGTATGCTTCTAGGTCTTTTGAGCACTGAGTTTGAATTGCTGATTTCTTTGAATCTCCATTCTAATTTTTTTGCAAATGTGGAGTTAACCTAAAGCAACAAAATAGTTTTCTTAGGGAAGGTTTAATTTCCCCTTGCCCTTTTATTCCCAGTGATAAAGAAACCCTGGCTTACAAAGCACAGGCTGGAACTGAGGCCCATGTCAGGCAGGTGTGTGGTGTTGGTGAACGGCCTGTTTGCCACTGGTGGCCTCTGTCCCCTGGTCTCCAAACTGCAACTCTGCAGCCTCTTTGCACAGCTTGAGAGGGGCGAAGCAAGCAGCTGAGCAGGCATGAGAGTTAGATGCCTACATCAGGGAGATACTGAATGCCTGTGTCTCCCCCCCAGCGCAGCAGAATTTGCCAGTGTTGTGCTCCTAGAAAAACAAGTACCAGAACTAAGTAAATCACTAGAAAGTACTGTCTAATTTATGTCCGTGCTTCAGCATTTTTCTTTAAAAATTACTTCAGCCATGGGTTAGAATGCTATGGGTTAAAAAACAAGCAAACAAAAACCCTATCCCTGGTTCTTTGACTAGGTAGAATCTTTGACTAGGTAGAATCTTTGACTAGGTAGAATCTTTGACTAGGTAGAATCTTTGACTAGGTAGAATCTTTGACTANAGAATCTTTGACTAGGTAGAATCTTTGACTAGGTAGAATCTTTGACTAGGTAGAATCTTTGACTAGGTAGAATCTTTGACTAGGTAGAATCTTTGTGTTTTGACATGTGTGGTAATGCAACAAAGCAAGCAGCAGGATGAGAACTGCTTTTGGAATGAAAAGTGCAACCCCAGTGCCATGAGAGAAAGCTTCAAAGTAACCTCTTCTGAACAAATAACGCATTGAATTTTGTTTTTAATAGGAACTTTATTTTCTTTAAAAGCTGTAAAATGCAGAAAACAGCTGAAGTTTTAATTGTTAGAATTCTGTACTAATTCCTGCAAATGATTTAATCTGATTTCTACGTTAAAACTTTTTTTTTTAATTTGACTTTTTTCCTTTTTTTTTAAACTTGCACATCAGCAAAAATCTACTCTTCTGGAACACATTTCAGAAAGTTATTATCATTGCCTTGTGGAAGTTATGGAGTTAAATGTTTGTGGTATTCCCATGATTTTTATGATTTTTAACTCTTTAATTACAGCTGAGCTGGGAGAGTGTGAACATCCTGAGCACACACCAGAGCTGGTGTCTGAATTCAGGTTTGCACCAAACCAGACCGAAGCAATGGAATTTGACATTTTTCAGAAATGGAAAGAGTGCAGGTACAGTACAGTACGGGAGTGATGTTTAGCAACAAGATGTTTTCTTCCTCTCAGGACTCAGCTATAACCCCAAGAACCCTTTCAGCAAAAATAGATGAGCTTTTCATGTTTGTGGATTGCGGAGTTTTCTAGGCAGTACTTGAAAATTCCCCTTTAAAAAATGGTAAGCCTTAATCTGGGGAAGGTTGGATAGGGATTGGATAGGGACAAGGGGGTTCCTTTTCTGTGATTAGGTGACTTCGTAACACAAACAGATTTGTTTGTGTTGTGTTCAGTGGTCCTGTCTTAGCTCTGTACTCATCTGCATTGGCAATTTCAGATCTGCTTCAGTTTTTGCCTCTTTGATTTATTTTTACTGTGAGGAGAGAGGGTAAAAACCTAAATTAAACCTAAAACTTCATTTGGCAGTTGGAAAGCAATTTTAAAACAGCTAAAAGTTTTATGCTGTATACTAAAATAAATGTTATGTTACAGGGGGAAGAGCCCAGCGCAAGCTGAATTGTGCTACTTGAACAAAGCTAAATGGCTAGAAATGTATGGTGTAGATATGCATGTAGTCAAGGTGAGATCTGTGTGATACTTTATTTTGTGAACGGGGTTTCAGAAAGCAGATTTGCGTCAGGGAATTGCGCTTTATTTATTGTCAACTAAGCTTTTATTTACTGATTTGGGTATTGAGGGGGGAAAAAAGAGACAATTAAACATTTAGGGAAATACCTTTCCTCTTCCTTGCCTGACTCATGTTCAGTCCAGCATCTCTCCTTCCTCTTCCTAGGCTGAACTCCCCCTCTTTTCACTGCACTTCAGACTCAGTCTTTCCTGATCTCTTCAGTGCAGTGATGAGTGGCTCACCGTGTTGGGGTCAACACATAATGGTTTCTCACTGTCACTCCTTGCTCTTTTCCTCTGCTGCTCCTGGCTTTTTACATCTCCTCTGTTCCAGCATGGGTCACCCACAGGCCACAGTCCCTTCAGGGTGTCCCTGCCCTGTTATAGGGCACCACCAGGCCCAGTGTCTTGCGGCTGTCCCTGTTCTTACAGAGTGCCTCCTTCTAACAGGGCTTCTCCAGTCATGTCCCCAACAATGTTTCTTTCCACGTGCTTCCTCCCACATCTCCTCCCGTGTCTCCTCACATTTTTCCTTTTGTCTCCTGCCCCTCAGCTGTCTTTGTTTCTTAAATATGTCTTGGTGTGGGGGAACTATTTCCATCCGTCCTAGAGCTGGCTGGAAAGGCCCTGTGACCAGCCCAGGGCCTCTTCCCACACAGTGCATCCCTGCTACCAAAACCCTGCCAGTTATGCTTTTGAATATTCTTCTGCTTTGTACTGTTTAAAAAAGAAAAAAAAAAGTAAACTTTATTGTGTAGTCTAAAATATTAGGGTTTTGAGATACTACTGTAGTAAGTTCTACAACACTAGTTTTCTCTGCTTGTTTGTAGGGAAGAGATGGTTGTGAATATGCGCTTGGACTGACACCAACTGGCATATTGATCTTTGAAGGAGCAAACAAAATAGGCTTATTCTTTTGGTAATCTACTCATTTTAAAATCTCTTTTGTGAAAATGCTGAAATCTCCTCTTTAAATAATGAGTTCCTGACTGTATCTTGTAACATAGATTGAATATACAAGATTCAAATAGTTTTGAAGGTGAGTTGGCCAGTTTAGAAGTGCCAGTCTCAAATGTGGAAGTATTTACTGAAAAGCAGAGACAGTCCCTGGAAATTGTATTTTTATTCTAATCCCTGAAATATTCCAGGACTGTCAATCTCTCATTTATTTTGGGAGGAGGGAGGGTGGTCCTGGATTATAAAATGCTGGAATTCCATTAATTTTCCATTTGCTTCCTCCTGTGTTTAGGCCTAAAATCACAAAAATGGACTTTAAAAAGAGCAAACTAACACTTGTTGTTGTAGAAGATGACGAACAGGTAACTTTCTTCCCTTACTTGGACCTGATCCAACAAAGTGTACAGTGTGATTGGACTGAGGAGGATGCGGAGGGGACTCAGCATGCTGTTGGACCAGGCTGTTCTTTCCTTACTGTGGGCAGTGGCTAATGCCATGCATGCCAACTTGCAAAGCTTTTGTTTCTGCATTTAGGGCAGAGAGCAAGAGCACACGTTTGTTTTCCGGTTAGACAGTGCCAAAACTTGCAAGCATTTGTGGAAGTGCGCAGTGGAGCACCATGCCTTCTTCAGGCTGCGAGCGCCGGCAAACAGCAAATCTAGTCGATCCGACTTCATAAGGCTAGGATCGCGCTTCAGATTCAGGTATTTGGTGAAGTACAACAGGGACATTTGTGTATATATACACGAGCCAGCAGACACAGCAAGCAGCCTAAGGCAGCGATTAACATGTTTCATTTTGATATTTTAAGTGGGCGGACGGAGTACCAAGCAACACACGGGACAAGACTACGGCGAACTAGCACGTTTGAAAGAAGGCCCAGCAAGCGATATCCTTCTCGAAGGCATTCAACTTTTAAAAGTAAGTGTTTGTACATATGATCCCTGTACTGGTCATGTAGCTGTCATGTTAGCATAAATAAATGTTGACTTTACTATAAATACCATGTTACAACCATAAAATCTGTACCACAGTATAGGAAAAAAAGGCACCTGAAATATCAAAGTTGGCATGTTTTTTCCACCCAAGTCTGTTCATACCTGCTGCTTTTAAACTGTGACCATACTTACTCTGTCCCCTGGATTACTGAGTGGTTTCATTATTCAGTTGTTACTACTTTCCTGACTCTGATGGCATAATATCCCAGTTCTGAACTTAACCAGCTCTCTCTGGGTGTTAAATATGCAAAATTTGCATATTGGCAAGGGATTGATTTCCCCATATTGTTTTATCACTTAAGCTGAGATTTTTATTCCTTGTAGAAGAACCTAGAAATGCACTTTCCAAGACACTCCTCTGAATTCTCAGTTATTTGAGGCAGGAGGTGTGGCTCGTGTGTGAAGCAGGGTGAGCTGGTATTCCCTTAGAATGTCTTTGCCTTCCTATGCATCCCAAGATCATAAGCCTCAGTTCCATGGAAAGTTATTTGTGGTAGTACTGTGGATACACTTTTATCTCCTGCTCCTGTAGAAGGCAAGGAGAAGGGAAACGTGTGTGCTTTCTGGTGGTTATAAGGCCCCCTCCCCTTCATACAACATGCGTCTGTCTTGCAGAAAAGCAAATTTATTTAAATTTGAGGGATACTGTTATGTGGTACATAAGTCAACTATATGTAGGTGTGGGAGATTTCATATGTAGAAAAGACTAAATTACACTTTTTAAATGTCAGGATGTGTCAGATTCTGTGTATACTTTGTGTCTCTGTGCTTCAGTGCAAAAACATAAAGCTGTGAGGTGGGGGAATAAGGGAGCGTGTGGTCTGTGCTCACTTTACCTCCAGTGTAGCAGCCAGACTTTGCAGACTATTCAACTGCTGCCTTCATCGTTGATTCTAACCACTCCAAAGCACATATTAAGATCTTGCTACTGAAGATTGCTCTGGGCTTTCCCTTTTCCCAGTTGGAAGGCTTTCTTTTGCTGTCGTGGTTCACTGCAGTAAGACACAGGCCATTGCCACTTCAAGAACAGTGTGATTTCTGAAAGACGCAAAATGGTTTTGAGGGCTAATTTCTGTGGGGCGCAGTGCTGTTGGCAGCTGCCCCAAGTTAAGAAAAGTCCATGCTCTTCCATGAGGATGCTAGAAAGCACAGCGCTGACCTTGCAGTTCTCATGTATTTGCTCAAGTGTGCCTGAATGAGGATATGCTTGAGCTGTGACGTAGCGTTCCAGTCGCAATCGCTGTAAAATGACACTTCTGTTTCACATATTAAGGTGGCTTTCTCTTGTTTTTGCTTTTAAGCAAACAATCCTGTGAAAGCAGCACAACTGTGGTAAGTAACTGTTCTCTCTGCCTTTCAAATGCTGTCAACAAGCATAAACAATTTTGAAGACCCTGCTTCTGCATCAGGATTTGTCAACACCAATTCTCTGGTGTGGGATGAATTGCTTCAGAATCTGTTGTTATGCAGCACCAGATTCTCCTTGGGGGACTGCCTGTTTTCTAATTCTTTTTTCGTTGTTGTTGTTTTGAGATCAGTCTAAAATAAACCATACTTTCTTTCTGCTCGTGTTGCCGTTTATGCTAACTTATCTAGCTTCATAAGTGTAAAATGAAGAAAAGAGTTGTGTCCCCATCTTTCTTGCACTCTAACTGCTGTGCTGTGAATCTAGAATAAACTATTGATATTCTTAAAAATATGAAATAGGATGTGAACTTCAGTGTAATACTTCCTTGGAGAATAGAAACCTGAGCTATAAGAAATGGTGTTACGGATATTTTTGTAAGAATGTTCTGGTAGTGTTTTGGCTGTGCAATTGAGTGTAATAGGATAATCAGAAGAAGCCTAATGCTGCTTTAGCTCTTCAAACATGTGTCTTCACTTATGCAACTGTCCGATTTTCAACAGATTTGGCAAGATTCTGCTAGGAACAGGTTTTGCTTTGGCTACTTACAGAATCAGGATTTTATTTTTCCTAAGTAGTAATCTAAATGGCATTTTTATGTGTGCCCTTGGTGCTTGTCAGTGCTGATGTCATAAAAGCTATTTATTTTCTTCTCTTAGTGCTAAAAATACACCGGAAGTCCATAACTACCAGGTAAGCATAACAATTGTTTGGGAGAATATTTACTTAGTTTTCTTACCTTAATGGTAAATATTGCTGCTGTCTATAATTAAGACTATTATTCTGCTCTCCTTTCTTTATTTTAGGGTGAGATTTTTGTGGTGGCTCAGAAGCACCAAATTAGGGAAAACCAAAGGGGCCTTAGTCTGTGTGTGGATTTTTTTTTTTTTTTTCCCTCTCCCCCTCCTTAACACCCTCCTTTACTTGTTCCAGGGAAAACCTTACCCTGTTTTCCTATGTCCTACTATCAATCTGTGCTATTGAGAAAGCAAGCTGTGCTTTCATCCAAGCTGCATGCAGGCATGAGAACTTAGTCTTAACATATTTTTTCCTTTAATAAAAACTCCAGTAGGGATTTTGTTTCAATGTTTCCTATCAGTACCTGTGGATATGAGAGAGAAATGCCATCACCGTAGACAAGTGACCTTCTAAAGACTGTTATTAGAAAAATAACCTTTCTCACTCTCCACCTTTGATTAAAGCTGATGGTTTTTGGCATGCATTAGATAGGCCAGACCTTATCCCAAACCGAAAAGGGTGTGTGGGGTGGTTGCTTTATTCTTTTGTTTTGTTCATTTGTAGGTGATTTGTGGTTTTGTTTTGTGTGTGTGTTTACATGTGGCTGTGTTCTAATGAGCAAGTTCATTAGAGCAATCTCCTGTATACGTTGCACTGAATAGGAGGCAGTCTGAGACTGTTCTTCTGCATCCAGGGCTCACAGGCAGCATGTTGGCCCCAGAAAAATAATAAAAGTTAAAGTTAATGGGGAGTTTCCATATAATTGCATTAACAAGGTTCAATATTTTCTCTTGTAGCCACAGTATCATCCTAATATTCATCCGACTCAGCCACACTGGCATCCTCATACACCTGTAAATGTAAGGTAAGCAATCTTCACCATGCAAAAATGGTTCCAGCTTTCATTATCTTAACCTATTGATGTGAAACTTTGGATGTATTGGGTGATTTTATGCACATGAAAACCAAACAAGTTAGAAATGTGTGATGTAGAGGCACCATTAGATAACGTCAGTTTAGATTTTTCTTTGGAAAGTTCTAGCCGCATTGATAACATTTTTTAGCTTAATTTTTAATTCAAATTATTTTTTAATTAAAATGTAACCAGTCTATTTCAGTAGGTAGTATGTTAGTTGGAGAAAGAATCAATGTCTACAATAAAATGAATTATTACAAAATTAATACAAAAATTTTGTACGAAAATATTCTGTATGTTCATGCTGGCTTGCTGTATACTTTTTTTTAGCAAGCATTGAGAGAAATTAAGCGAATATAAATTTTGGGGAAAAAAAATCAGTCTAAGTTAGAAACATTGTGGTAAAGTGCAGAGGTGGAGCCTCACACCTGCTGGTGGGTATGTGCCTGTGCATGCACGTATGAGGATAAAAATGCTGATTTTTCCTCATAAAGAGTAACTTTTCTAGGTTGGTCTTTTTTTTTTTTTTTTTTTTTTTTTTTTTTTTTTTTTTTTTTTTTTTTTTTTTTTTGCTCTCGGTCTCTCGCTCTCGGTCTCTCGCTCTCGGTCTCTCGAAATAACTGTCTTGACTGAAAAGCACCAATACCCTGATCTCTATTCCCTTTCTTCTTACTTTCTTCTTACCTTGTCATCTCTGTATTCTTAGAACAGGCCAGGTAGAGTTTGTTCTTAGTGTAGGTGGGCTCTGGAGATGAGGCTGTGCCTAAGGGAGAAGATAAGACAATTTGTTCCAGTTTGACCCTGAAGCCACAGGAAAAAGGCAAAGACATGATTGGAAACACTTATTAGGCAAATAAGTTGACATACTGTGATCTTGGAGTTCCTAGTATAGAGCAGTAAAGCAGACACTAAAATTATGCTAGAAACAGCAGACTGTTTAAGTTAATGATTTTACAGACATTTAAGGTTTTGTTGGATTTTTTTTAAGCTGTCTGGTTTTGATACTAGTATATAACACTTTAAACAGCTTGCTTTGGAGCAGAGCAGTGTTGAAATAAGCACAATTATATATTATAATGTGGTGGCACACCCTTCCCCCTAAGCCTGCTCTCTGCTACTTACCTTCCTCTCTGCTCCATCTCCACACCCTGAAGATCTTCAGGTCAGTGAAATATGAACAAATATGTTTTTTTATAACAAAACCATTAAGTCTAAAAACCTATTTAAAAGCTCAGTCCTGCCAGCTCTGTGGAAGAGGTACTGAGAGTTCCTGCCCCAGTCAGGTAGAGATGCTTAAATGTATAGTTACAGCATCAAGGTATTGTGATGGGAATCCAAGTAGAAGAGTTGCACACAATTAACATCTTGGATAGTTTGGTTTGAGAACACTTAATGAGCTTTAGATCAGAATTACAATGCATGTAATTCTTTCTGCTGGAGTTTCAAATCTAGAAAGGACCAAGGGTTGAAATGAAAGAATGAAGTGTGCAATACCATGTTATGTGTGTTTTTTTGGTTAAATGATTTGTGAACTAAAATGCGGAATTGTGCCTCAGTCTTCGTAGTAAAATATTTTCAGTGAAATTATTTGCTTGCATTTGACACAGAATCTTTGACACAATCTTGTGAGAAAATTTATTACAATTAATAGTTGTCATTCAGTTCCCTGGAGCTGTTCACTTATGTTTCCTCCAAAGGAAGTGGCATATAAACTTGGCTTTATTTCCTCCAGCATATAAAAATAGTACCAAAAGAAAGTGCAACTTAAGTGTGGTAAAAGGGGAATCTTAGATGTTGTGTGTTTTTATTTTTTCTTCCTGCAAAATGACTTTAGGATATGCTGTAGAATAAAATTAATATCTCAAAGTGCAAATAAATAATGAACAAATGAGGAAAAACTATTTTTGCTCTCAGTACTTTAGCAAGTTTCAAGGCACAGTCCTAGCAAAATACCTGCACTAACTGTACATTGTCAAAGTTCAGCTTCACAAAATATGGCTCAGTAATCTAAAGGCTGCTTCAGTGTAATTAACTGCACCAGTGTTGTGTGAATGGCAGTATTTACAGAAGGACATTTTTTTCCTAAGGATTTCTTCTTTTTTCTTTTTTAAGACCTTATGGATGTTTTTTCATGAATTCAACTTTTTTGCATATGTTTATTGTTTATTATGTTAGATTTTTCTGTAGTCTTGCACTCCATTTTCATCATCCCTCTGGGGTTCAGGAGCAAAAAAAAGAGGTTTTATATGGCTGAGTTATGATTCAGAGCCTTTGGAGAAGATAAAAAAAAAATCAGTTGCTTCAGGGGATTCTGCACCTGTCCAATAGGCCCATCACCATTTCCCTCTCTTGCTGATAGCTGTCTGTCGCTCCCTACACACGCTTAGCAGTTGCTGGATGAACTCATGTTACTGTGTATCACTCACAATGTACTTCCATCTCTCACTAACCATAACTGTGCAAATGGTACAGGCCACCCTATCATGATGACAGGCCATATTGGAAACCCCCCACAAGTGGAGAGGACAACAATTTACGGTATATCCAAGAACAGAACCAGAAGAATTTAGGAGGAGTCCAAAGTATGGTGTACCAAGATAAACTCATGACGACACTCTGAGAGTCATCACCATTTCACCTGCCATCTTAGACCATCATTACATTCCATGAGCCTTGTCTGTCTGCAGTATGTTCACAGTGTATTGTGCATGATGTGTGTGTCTTTATATGTACATCCATCTTCGTTTAGTGTCCTTGGACGTTCTTGGGAAAAGTGTTTTCCATATTTTTGTAAGAAATCTTGAAAAAAAAACTGTGGAAACTGATCAGAACTCTCAGTGCCTCAGGATCAGAAATACTGGGGGATTTATATTCTTCCATGTTCTTTCAATCTGATGTGACCATCTGCTTGCTGCTGAGGATGGGCCACGCATGTCTAATCATTTTTAGCTTCTTGTTTCTTTTGAGTCCAATTAATGGATGAAGTTTGAGTAACTTCATTTTTCAGTTGATAGGTAAACAGGAAAGTGGGAGAGGGAAATTGGTAATTCGATCAAAATGGTTTATGGACCACTGGCAAACGGTACATGCTGAGATAGTTATAAGTTTGGGTTTCTTTTATCTTTAATTTTTGTTTTCTGCAGCAAAATTAAAGATGTTTGCCTAACTTCAAAAAAAAAATGTAGAAAAAAAACACTAAGAAAATGTATAGATCATATCTATTACATTTGGACTTGCTAATTATATTAATAGCATCCCCCCAAAACCATGGCTGCTGCTATAAATTGCAAGAATGATGAAAATGAATCCTTGCTAAAAGGGTGCTGCTGTCATCTTATTTTTAATGTGATTATGAAAGTTGAACCATACAATTTCATAAGACTATAACTTCGGAAGACTTTTCTTTGAGAGGATTCAGAAAAGTGCTCACAATCGGTACAGTGCAAGAGGATAATGATCCAGTGAAATAGCTCTATTTTTTTAAGTTAGACTTTTTCAAAGTTGAATGTATATTTTACAAACCTAGGTCTTTTAATAGGCTTGACTGATACTTTGATCACTTGCCTATCTTTTTGAATCTGGGAATCATAGTGCCATCTTTATTCATGCTTTTTGTTTTAATTTGGCCTTAACATCTATGGTCTCTGAAGCTGTTGGAATCAATAAATCTTTATTTAGGGTATTTTAGAATGAAGTAGTTTTTAACTTGATTTTGATAAATGTACATTTATAAATGGGTATGACCCTGAATTTTTTCAGTGCAAATTTGATGGTATGTAACTTTTTGTAAAATATATTTGTTTACAAATGCTGTCTTTAATATTTGTTTTACTCTCTCCTGTATGTGCTAAGTACAAATAAAAATTCTCAGCGTTCTGGTTCTGATGCTTTATTTCTTTTGGGCAGACCTGGGCGGAGGGTTGGTAGATCTCGCACAGTGCCATGTTTGCTCCCCTTTGCCCCGGGGGTCAGTGAGGCCGTGTCGGCTCCGCGCTCGCTGTGCGGGGCACTGGGAGGGCCAGCGCAGTAACTGGGCACCGAGGTGGGCGAGCGCCTGCTGCCCTCTGAGGTGCTCTGGCACCAAGGCTGACCTCAGCTTCCCGAGGAGAAGGCTCGGGCAAAGTTGCTCTGTGGGAACAAAAGCCTAATTTGGCTGCTTGGAATGCCCTCGGAGTGCTCTTCATTGTTTTTTCCTTTTTTGTTTGTTTGAGTAGTCCTATTAGTTGAAGTGGAGTGCTATTCAGGTCTCAGGTGCCTGTGCTCGTAGTGCAGTGTTGTCCTTGGTGTGTAATTTCATTTGCTTCTGTGTGGTCTGTTCTCAGTGTTCGTCTTCCTCGTGTGTTTTATCTGTGGCTTGGTTTACTGCTGAAGATGCGCTGAGTGAGCGGTCTTGCTGACAGATTTCAAGAAAAGCCAGCAGAAGGCCTAACAATCTTTAAGCATTAAAATGCCTCGTCCAGGAGGTCTGTGCACAGGTGAAGACCATCCTGTGGAATTTGTGTTCTGCAGTTTGTGCGTGTCCCCTCCAGGGAAATGCGTGTCTGGCTGCTCCTCTGGAGAGGAAGCTCGTGCACCTTCCGCTCCCCTCTTAATTTTTCATTCCGCATCCTCCTTGCTGTCTACAGATACCTGTACCAGCAATGTCACCAAACGATCAGTTAGGTAAGAACAGGACAACTTCTCTGTCTTTCCTTACTCTGGTGGTAGTTGGCTTCTAGTAGC
>VZSV01000199.1:1230886-1240938 GCA_013398735.1 Nothocercus julius
GTGAGGGGGCAGTTTCGCAGTTCACATCCCTGCAAGCAACTGCGATGGCAGAGCTGCCGGGCGGTGCCGACACCAGCTTGTGCTGAGAGAGGGAAGAGCGTTGCTGATAGGGGGTAGAGAGCACCCCCTTTCTAGGACGATTACCTCAGGGTCTTGTTAAGTTTCACTACTGCCAAAAAGAGCATCTTGCTAATATCCCTGGCAGCTGGGTTTAGTGGTTTGTCCATAGTCAGCAAAGCCCTTAATGTAAATTTAAAGAGCTGTAAAATTATGTTTTGAGTGAACAGTATTTAATATTCTTAGGACAGTTTAGGAACCTGATCCAACAAAACTACAATTTATGAGAGCTTTTTATTGGTTTCAGTGAGCTTTGAATAAGACCCTAGAGATACAGCCCGACTATTATTACCTAGAACCTATGGCAGAAAAAATACGGTAGGCAGGGATTCATTAAATTGTCATGTAATGAATCTTATTTTTCTAAGGCTATTTAAAAATATACATGCAGCACCACCCCAAGATGTTGGCCAAGACCTTTCAAGATTTTCTGTCAAAAAACATTTTCCTTGTCTTTCTGTTCCAGTGGTTCACTCAAGACCTCTGTTGACAAAGCACATCAAATTCCTGATAACAGTCTTGAAGAGGCTGGCATACAAATAAAGATGTCCCTGAGAGAAGCCAAAAGCTCCTCTCTGATCTCATTACACATTACATATGCTGAAAGCGGCACCTTGTCTGCATAAATAATCCCTCTGGTGTCAACTGAGTTTTGGAATACATGGCTATTTAGTGTGTGTGAGCAAGGAGAGAAGTATCTAGCCTACAGAAAGCTAAAGCCCTGCTGAAATGGAGAAATGGGAGAAGAGGAGGAGGAGGGAGAGGAATTTTGCTAAACAGAAAAAGAAAAATGGCCCAACGGGCATAATTATGAAATATTTTAGGCATTCTTACAGAATAGACAGTCTGTTGATCACTTTCCCTTCAAATGCAGTTGGGTGTCTTGCTCTGCAGTTCTTCTGTAGCCTCCCTTCAGACTGTGTTTTTTCTTTCTTTTGGGCATCTTTTTAGAATTGAGCTCAGGACTTCCCCTTCTTTATGATGAAACTTCTCATCTGAAGAAAATAGAAACGGAGAGTATGAAAGTAGTTGGACCATGGCCAGCACTGCACATCAGCATGAACAAGGTATAGCATATACATGTGTTTTTATATATATATATATATATATATGCCAGAGAGCTTCTTTGTCACTTGATATGCAGAAGCTACTACTTTTTCACTGCCAGTTCAAATCAACATGCATCTGCAACTGTCTTGCTTGTTAATCACCTCATGCCATCTCCTCATGGGACTTGGGTTTCATTTTTAGATTTAGTACTTCCTTCAACTTTGCCTTTTAAAATTTCAGAGCTGCTGCAACAATGTTTAGATGTAGTTTTGATTTAGCTGTGAAGAATTAGTCATCTAGGCAGCCCAGAGCTGCAAGAAAATAACAACACAATAAATGATTAAGAAATAAGTCACCTTGTTTTTCCACAAGAGGAATCTGTGTTACTCCATAGACTCTCCCCACTCCCAGTATCTGGCTGGTGTTAGACGAGTGGGCTTTTGGGGAGGCTGCAAAACAACCCTGTACCACTGTCTATGCCAGCAGCATGATATACATCAGTGTGTTGGCTCCTTTTATGCATGAGAGCCAAAATCCCGTGTGTCTGTGATATGGGGGTGCTTTGAGCTGTCTCTGGATGGAGGCTTGCACCTCTGATTCACAGCAAGCCCTCTGTGATCAGTCCTGAGGTGAAGACACTGAAATTGGTGAGAGCTTTTCAGCTAGCTTCAGGTGAGGCGTCTGGGACCCGCACCTGTTAAAAGGGAGGTGTTTGGAGAGATTTTTGTTGGTTCAGGGGAGAACCCAATTAAATTACTTAGCCTTGGTTTCACAGAGGGGCTTTTATTGATGATTTTATTTCAAGGCAGCATTGGGAAAATTAAGGGAGGTTGCAAACTGCATGGAAAGTACAGCCACAAGAGGGCTGTGGATACACAGGGGGACTGATGTCTGGACCAAGGGACAACATATCCATATGGCATAACCTCCTTTTTTTTTAGGCAAGAGTATCCAGGAGACAGAAGTTGAAGCTACAGATTGCCAGGTGCTTCCAACAAACAATGAAATCATGATACATTTTGGTCAGAATTCTAGATAATTAAAGTCAGTGTCATGTAGAAGCTATAATATTCCCATGTTGTTCTCTAAGCCTAAGATCCTTATCAAACTCTATTTTCCATAATGCACTGGAATTTTTCCCTCATAAAGAGAAGTTGTTTAAAGAATGGCATTTATGGTGTGCCATGGGGTGTTGGTGGAGTTCAGCTACAGAAAATAGTCCCTCTTGGCGAATGCAGTTATGAGGCAATGACATGCATGCCCATGAGGCAATGTTTTGAGACTTCTGAATCAACACATCAACGTGAAATATTTTAGACTTCTGCCTAAGTCTATTTGGTTATCAGTTGTGAGGTGCTGTCACTTTGTTTGATTGGTTGATCTGAGTGGGTAAAAGAATTACGAAACAGACAAATAAGGATGAGATAAAAATAAACATCTCCATGGACACTTGTCCAATTCCTTTGTTACAAATACTCTATCAGGAGATAAATGCATTTTTAATAGGCAAAATTGGTTTAAGCATTGATGTAGTTTGCAAAAGGAAAATCTCTAGCACTTGGATTCGTCCAATGGATTGTCTATGCCTTGTGAGAGGAGTACTGTAGCTCAGTCATAGCTATGGATGCGCTGTGTCTTAGCATCAACTGCAAGCATTCATTAGGTGCAAAATCCAAAACATGCTTTGAAGGACATTCCTAAGCAGTTTATTGGCAGCTCAGTTTGACCTAGCTAAAGGGTTAAAATATGGAATCTAGACAACCTTTGTGTTGACCACAGTACAAGAGTAAGTGGATAAGGTAATCTGGGCTGCGTTGTGCAAAAGACCAAGCAGGTGAGCTGAATGGTGCCCTTGTAATCTCAAAATGAATGCATTTATATGTTTGTTTGTTTTAATGAAAGCTTGACATTATTTTGGGTGTACTTTGCACTGTACCGTGCTTGTGGTCATAGTAGAATCTCTGTGACTTCTGTTTGGCAAAGCCTGACTTCTGATTTTTCTTTTTTCTTTCTTTCTTTTCTGAAAATCTATGAAGGGAAAACTCAGCTCTTCTGTATGTAATGATTTTCTTTGGCTTTTCCTAACAACTCTACAATTTTATTCACAGTCAGATGGAATGCTATGCAAGAACTAAGTAGCAGAACCCAGTACCACAGCAAGGCAGTGTCTTCCAGTGACAGAACGGGGCTTGGGGGCAGGGAAGAAGGGGCATGCTGGCCTGTCTAATGCAGCCTGTGTCTGCTGTGCTGAGAATTCCAACAAGTCAAAAATTTTGCTGATGAAAAAGTTTTGCACAGAGCGCTAGGAGCTGCTAAGCTTCTGGCATGAGCAGAAGGCAAAGCTAGAGACACCGACCGTCTTGTGAAATCCCTTTCCTGGCAGCCCGAGAAGGTTTGGCTTTAGCAGATCGGCAGCAATCCCACGAACAGCAGTTGCCATGTAGGAGAACAGAGAGGAGGGTAGTCCCTCAAAATTTAAGGTTGCCATACTGAGCCACTTGAAAATTACGTGCACTTTGGGAAGATGCCTGGTGCCACCAGCAGAAATCACATCGACAGTCAAGCCCTCCTCCCCAAGCAGTTACAAGCTGTGTTTTGTTGTGACCAGCAAGGCATTTGGAGGTTCTTCCAGCCCCGTGCTCATGGTTTGCTCCCTAGGGCCTAGTGAAATATGTACACAGAGCTTGTAAAATGAAAGCAAACAAACCCCAGGTCGTTGAACTTTGAGCTGACCCTGCTTGAGCAGATGGTTCCTGCAATGAGAGGAACATCCTAACTCTGGGCTGAAATGCTGCCGAGCGTTGCCAGGCTAGAGAAGACTGTGCAGCCTTGAGCTTTGACAAGCGCTTTTCGCTCGAAGTGTGGCCTTTAGAGCTGCTTTGCTCTTGGTAGTTAACCAGCTACCGGCAGCTGCGCACAGCTACTCCCGAGCAGCGAGGGGATGTTCATGAGTGGTCAGCGCGCCTAGCTGCTGGCAAGAAACGAAACCCAACGAAATGACGGAAAACAATGTCCTTGATTTCTTTTCTGCTAAGTGCTGTTTATTCTCCTTGTTTTCCTCTAAAATATTTGCTTAAACAAAACCAGAGAAACAGTTACGAAGCTGCCTCTGTTGCTTTATTTCTGAGAATACAGCAATAGTTTCCACATCTATTGTGGAGTCCCGACTTTCATTCACTCTCTTTGTGCTGCTAATTATTTTTTTTTTCCAAGCAATGTGATTTGGGGATGGAATTTTTCAGACTTAATAATCAGCCCATAGCGGAATTAACAAGAAATTGAGTATATTAGATTCAGCAGTTAATTAATTTGATTGCCTGCTACAGCTAACCCCATCTCATGGGAATGATGAATGGATGTGTCCAGTCTCTTTTCCAGAGCTGTTTGGTACAGTGGACATGTGTGCCTAGGGAGTGATAAAAGTAAATTTCCATGTGTGTGTTGTTCCCTTTGGTGCTAGCAGACTTCTAACCCTCCAGGAGAGACAAGCTGAGGTGTTGTAACTGTGAATATGTTTTTAATTTTCTTTCTTGCAAAAGCCTTTCCTCAGAAAAATGTTTTTCTATCCCTCCCCCCACCATTCCTGCAACCTTTATCTGTCATGCTCAAAATCATGTTTTATGGAGAAAGGGGAAGCACGCCATTTGTATGTATATGTGTGTATATATGTATGCATGTGGATACACAAATATATATATATATACAATGAAAATATATAATGCCAAGAATGTATTCTTAGTGTAACTGAAATCTTCAGAGTCTAATCTTTGTTAGTCCAGACCTAATTATTACAGCAAAAGAATGGCCAGTAGAACAGGGCAAGTTGTTATACACACATACAGCATCTACCTCTTTTCCTGGAATTGTGCTTACCCTTCCCGGGGTCCAAGGTTGATAGTTTCCCTCCGGCGCGGGGCTGCCGGGGTGCTGCAGCACGGTGTCTGCCCCTGGAGACGTACGGTGCTGGTGGTTTCTTCTTTCTCATTCTAGGATCTGTTTGGAGACCTTTGCAGAAGTTGGCTAACACACTCTTACACCTTGCTTTTTCCTCACTGACCATTGGCTTCATGTTGCATCCCAATCTACTGTATGTAGTGGCTTTTTACATATGTTAGGTACTATTTCTTTGTTATTGTACCAGTAAGCCCAGCCCGTTTTTGCTCAGCTCCACGTTTGCATTTCCTGGGCTGCCTACTGGTGAGCTTTGCAGCCGGGGGCTCTGCGGTGGCAGCCTCTGCTCCTTCCCCATTGCGCGCTGCCTGTGCCCCTCGACCTCGCATCCAAGGGTTTCCCTTCGGCTGCTGTTGCTCTGCACGGCATCATCACGCTCCACTCATAAATATCTCTTTCTGCATAGAATAACTCCTTGTTACTGCTCTCTATATAAAACTATGGTTGTATCGTATGAAGATAAAACAAATTAGCTATAGACATCTGGTCAATTAGGAAAATTGCTGTTACAGCTAAACCAAGTAGAACAGAGCTACCGGCAGGTCAGGAAAAGTTCAGTCAGAGCAAGCCGGCCAAGCCTCAGTCCGTGGCCTTGCAAGCTCAGTACGAAGCCTGTGACCTGTTACTGGCCATGGCAATACAGTCTGAGGGGGCTGAGCAGATACGCTAGTGACTGCTCGTAAATTACACCGCCTGCAAAAAGCTGCGGAGCTACCTGCCTGCCCCAAGTCAGGTGCACGCATGTGCAAATAGTGCTGATACTGATGTATCTGAAACTCTTCTCGGTTTACTTCCTTCAGCCTCAGAGTATACATATACCCTGGGAAATATGGTCACCATATTCCAGAAGGAGCAGCAGGAAGCATGGCACTAACAGAGATTTAGGCGGGATCTGAGAATATTCGGTCATAAGCTTTTATAAGATAAATTTGGTACCAGGAACCAAAGAGTCTAAGGATATAAGCAAGACAGTCATTTCTCATGCATGTTAGCAGGTACAGATGAGTCCTAGGAAACCAAGGGTTTTGACCTCCCGTAGTTAATGTGCTCTTAAAAGTATGTATCGTGTGCCTTCATCAAAACGTTGCCTTCTGCTAGCTGCGATGACTAGCGATTGAGAATGAGCCTGTGTTCTTAAAGTAGCCATTCTATTCTCGGGTCTTGTGTATTAAATATACTGTTTGGTTCGGAAAATATTTTCAATAAATCAGCAGAGGGAGAAGACTGCAGATCTTGTGGTATAGTTTTGTGTGGAAAAAAATGCAAACCTTTGAAAACAGACAGAATGGAAATGTTAAGCACAAGAGAGTAATATTACTGTGTTTCAAGCATCTATTTTTATATTCTGTACATATGCAGTTAGCTGTGCCAGCCAAAGCCGGTGTCATCATTATTTGATACTGTACAAATCTGTCAGTGATTCTTGTTTCAGTGAATGTAATTGAATTTAAAGTAAATGTTTGGGAAGGGATAAGCAAACATAAGACCTCAATTATAAAAGGAGAAAAAGCATCTAGTAACATCTGTACATATACACACACACGCATATGTATGTATATATGAGCGTGTTCAATGCATTTCTATCAAACCCTTTAAACGCTTCCAGCAGTTACCCGGAGCTTTCTAACTTCAGAAAAATAAACTTCTTTATCAATGGTGAAAGCAATGCAAACACGTTGCTATTCAGTTGCACCAACAGAACTGGAGATAGAAAATGTGTTATCAGGTATCTGGTTACCAGTGTTATCAGGTATCTTCAACCGATGTGGACTTCTTTTGCCTCATTTTTAAACCTTTTCGGTTGAGTTCAGATTGCAATTTTAAGCAAGATTTTCTTTCAGAAGCACGTTGGGTCCCCACAGATTCATTTGAGTCCATTATCTCGTTTTTTGTTTTTTGTTTTTTTTCCAAAATTATGTAACAAGAAATGATAAAATCAGAAGTTACATCAACAGGGTCATAAATAGTCTTCTAATGACTTCCACACTGAATATTCTTAGTTTATCAGTGAAAATAAAGTGTTGATAACTGCCAATCTGATACAATATGTGAATACCAACCAGCTATCCTTGTGCTTCATTTGTCATTGCAAGCAGTGGTGATTCTGGAAACATAAGCTGCAGATATGTTTATTATAAGGCAATATGAAGTAGACTACAGCTTTCATTTTTGGAGCTATAGTATATGCAGACTCCATAATGCAGATCATTTTAAGAGTTTTGGTTTTCTTGTAATCTAGGGAAATGAACCGTGGAATATACTGTATATATTTTTTCCTGAAATGCTATTTTTCCCTTTGCCTTCTTGTTGATGGCTATATAAGTGAAGCTGGGGGATAAACAGGGTTATATGTGAAGGCTAGTAGCATTAAGAAGCAATAGAAACTTCTACAGACGCTCAGAAATGCTCATAGTCTGAAATAAGGAGGGGCTACTTTGTTTTATCTATCAAGTTCCTCAGCATCATGGAGGTTCATTTGCAGTCTGGATCTTCAGTGCCACTGCAAGCTTATGTGTAATAGTTGGAGCTAATTAGCTCTTTGAGATGAGAATTCAGGATGGGGCTCCTCATCCAGCCACAGCTTTCTGTGCTGTTCATGTGTGGTCACTCAGCAGAGCTGCTGCTCTGCTCCTGGGGGGTGCAAGGCAAGCAAATACCACTTGCTTGGAGGTAGAAATTCCTGTGGTGTGGCACAACAAGGGCTAAAGGAGAGCTGAAGCCGCAAGGAATGGCTTCCAAGAGGCTATAACCTCCAGAGCAGCAGCGTTTTTCCCTTTTCAGGCAGGTTGGCTGAGTGTTGGTGTTAGGATCCCTCAAGTTATTCAGCCTGTGAGACCCCAGGCTATGCAACTGCCGTTATGTGATGTCGTCTGTTATAATCCTATAAAATCAGTTAGGAGGTTTAGGCCTTCTGGGGGCTCCCAAATACAGGGCAGTCCCGAAGACTATTTTGAGAATGCTCTTGGTCAATGGAAGGAAACTGGGCAGTGGAGGAAGAACGCAAAAAGTGAAAAATATCCAAGAAGGTACTTGATACCGAGTGGATGGGACTTAGGAAGTTTTCAAGCTATGAAACACATTTATTGTCATAAACAAGAATTAGTTGTCTTCATTTAGCTAGTAAAATACAGAGACTTAATCTGGCTTGACTGAAATGATATTTAATTAGTATGCAGTGATAAAATGAAGTTAGGATTTTACATGGCCTTTAAAAATGTCATTGCTTAGTGCGTTGGTTATTCTGCTGCCAGAAATCAATATAATTAAAAGTTGCCACTATGAGCAGTCCTTCTGAAGTGTGTAGTATGCAACTGTTGGTCAAGGAAAAGTTGTGCTTTCTTTAGACTTAATTTTGTCCTTTTGGTTATTTCTACTTCTTAGCTTCATGACTACCCCAGAAGAGCCACCTACAGCAAATGAATATTTCAATTTCTTTTTCAGATGCTTGCCAGGATTGCGGTTATTTTCAAGACTGAATAGATGGCTACCGTTCCATAAGTTGCTCCAGCCACAAGCTGTCGCTTTTCATTTTATGTATTTTCCTTTTTTCCCTTGGGGGAAAGTAAAGAGAATGAAATGTCTAGAAATATCTTCCATTAAAGACATAAATACAGCATAGTAAATAGACATGTAAGAATTATTAGAGATTTCCCAGAAAAAAAAAAAAAAACTCCTGATGGGTAGCAGACAGTTGTTCAAAGTCATACCTGGAAGCTATTACATTTTGGATGCAGAAGTCTGCTGGACCAACTTTGCTTACACATGAAAAATATCTTGCCATCTCAACAGAGTTCTGCAAAGGTCTAGCTCTTTTCTCCCAGGGTTCACAAAATGGTGTCTTCAGGCAACATGATTACGTTCATGATTTCCCCCACTTGCAGAAAGTGTCCCCAGAGCAGGTGACATTCCCTTTTGTCTGAGATTATTCTTGGATCTGAAAGAAGAGTCAGTAAGATTTTAGTTACTGTCAGCCAATGAAATGCCATAGGGGAGGGCAGAAGGAAGGAGAAAGACAGATTAAGGGCTAATCATATGGTATTTTCGGGGACTATAAATTGGCCAGTCCTGTCTTGAGATAATTTGCCAGAGGTGAGCCTCAGGGGGACGCTGGGCTGCTGTACTGATGTTGTAGCTGCCCACAAGGTTAGTGGGAAGCACGGGGAAATCTGAGTGACGGCATTATATGTTGGTGCTGTCCAGAGATACAGGGCCCTTCACTCTTTGCAGCACTGAGGAAGGCAAATGAATGCCTACTCTAGGCTGTTATTCAGTTGTAATTCGGGTCTAAATTTGAGAACGAATAGGAAAGCTTATGATGGCTGCTATGCCATTGCCCAGTTCTTCTTGGAAAATATATGGCAGCCTGATAACCAAGCCTTAAGCCGATTGCTTAAGAATCCGCCTTTTTACAAACCTGCTCTCAGACATGCCCTTTTTCTTTATGCATTAATATTACATTGGCCTTCTCTTTTCTCCTTTCTTCTGTCTATCTTGGAAGTTTATTCCTTCTGGCATTTCTGCTGGTTCTTGTTTGTTCAAAACACAAAAATCTTTAGCTTGTGTTTGAACAGATCATTAAACTAGCTGTCCTGAGCCTTCATATTTCTGATCCAGAACACTGAGTAGTTAAGGGGGTTGTATCAAGTGGAAAGAGCAGCAACAGATACACTTAAACTCCCTGATTTTTTATTTTCTTTTTCTTTGTGATGTAGTTCTCAGCTTGGCTTGTAGTTACGGGAGAATGCCTTCAAATCTCTCTGTCAGTGCCTAAATTTGCAAGGCCCCTTTGCAGTCCTAGGGTCACATTAAAAAAAAAAAAAAGTGTTTCACACTGCAGCTGAGCCTTGCAAAACTTTCCTGCCTTTGCCTGCTGTAGCATATTTTGAGAGAATGTTTTACTTCCTCAACGTAATCTTAGGCTTGAGCAACCATTC
>VZSV01000199.1:1241122-1266000 GCA_013398735.1 Nothocercus julius
TCTTGTTAGATATATCTATCAGGCAATGAACATTGAAGCTTTGCCCAGGGTTGTTGATCTGGATTGTTACAAGTGAAAATCTGACCTAAATGTTTAACTTAGTCTTCTGATACGTGTCCCTGTGCTTGTCTTTTATATTAATTATAGGGTGAAGAGAAGAAAGTGTCTGAAAAGACTCTTCATGCTCCTGTGTCACCTTCCTCTGTACCTGATCATATGAAATGTAACATCCTTAAAGCTCAAGTAGAAGCTGCTTTTAGAGTGGGTGCCCAGGTAATCTGTGTTTGGTATTTCCCTTTTTTATTTTTGGCATGGATTATACTAATTTTCCAAAATACTGTTCCTAAGGAAGCACATTATTTTATCTTGAGTACTCACATCAGTGTTGCTTTTTTGACTGCACTACAGTGTGTTCAGGTAACTCACTATGTTTGATATAAAGGATTTTTTTTTTTTTTTTCCTGACTGCCATGATTAGTACGGATTAGTAAGAATGAGGGAGGCTGAGAAAAAAGAAGGCAAATCTCCACGTGTCAGTTCTACCACTCTGCAGCTTTTTTACTTTGTAGCCCAGAAAGTAAACCTCTGTGAGACTACCCACCACTCATGGCAACATTGGCCAAGGATGTTTTAAAGCTAAAGGTTGTAATTGGATTCATAGACGTTATTTAGGAAATTACTTTAGCTATATCTGAATGTAAAATGCTGGTTTGCATATTGCTTTCCTATTTGTTTAGGTGCTTTTAACTGAATTTCAGGTTTCTATTTTCGCTGCTAGATCAGTATTTACAGTGGCTACATCCTGTTTCCAAAACACTACAACAACTGTTATACTAACGTCATACAACTGAAAGCTGTGGCTAGATGGCATGACTGTAATAGGGTAGTTTTCCAATCAAAGGTAAATCTAAGTTAAACCTACAATACGTTATTCTTAAGTATAATTGGTAGAGAAAGGGTAAGGCAATTTGTGGCAAAAGTAGAGAAAAATAGAATGCTTTAGGAACAAAAGCAGAGGCAGAAAGTTTGATAGGACTCTTACCCCAAGCTCCTGTGGTATCCTTGTGTATCCTATTTTCTTTGAACGCAGATTATTTTGGTGTTTACATTGCTTAGTTTCTTTTCACTGTAACATATTAGGTCAAGTTGCCCTCCAAAGAACTTCGTTAATAATCATGTTTGTGTATTTGTTGTTCCCTGGCAGATCTTTCATCTGAGAACTAGATTACATCTGGTCTAGCTAGACCTAAGGAAATATCAAAATGTGGTTATTCTGACTGCTCTAGGTTTCACGAACAGAAACCATAAATTTGACAACATGTGGGGGAAGGAGGTTGGGTTTTTCTTTTACTTTTTGCTTAGAGCAGTTCTCTCACCTCTCTTTGTGAATTCTGTGTTATATCAACTGTTTTCTATGCAGCATGTTTCTTGTTTGCTTGTCCTTGGGTTTGCCCTTTCTCTTTCCCGTGTGTCTCTTCTACAGGATGTCATGGTATATTTCTCACATTTGTATTTCCCCTTGAATATTTTTAATGATCTAATTTGACTGGATAGTTAGAGACTTGGAAGCAGAGTGTGCTTCTGCATTCCTAGTGCAGATTTACTGTATCAAGACAGGAGATGTGCTAAACATATGCATCCCTCAATTCACCTGCCCTTATTTTTCACCCTGAGGCATTCTAAGGGAGAGCATCCTGAGTTGCTTTTTCATGCATGCCATAATTGTATCTTTTTGCTGCTGCTATGTTGTAAATGGGTTTCAGAACAAGCTGAGCATCCCTTGTTTGCCTTTCTACCTGCATTGTTTTGCTCAGGGCTTTAGCAGTCAGTTTGTATTATGTACATGTCTATAGGCTTGGTCCCAACGAGAAGAATCTTAAGGTTATATTGGGAAGGAGAGGAAGGGAGACTGTTGCAGGATTGCACATACTGTGGAAAAATCATTGCAGAAGTTTCAGCTTGAAATCCCTGAAGCTTTCAGTGCTAAAAAAGTATGCTGTAAAAGTGACAGCAGAATGTCACCTTAGTCTTACAAATCTTTCAATTCCTTCCTTCGGCACAAAGCATGTTTGTACAATTGGGAAGAGTCTTCTGCACTTTAGCTCCTTTCCTGTTGAGTGTGGATGATCATCCTTCCCAGATGTACTGTAAAGTAAGTAGGCAGAAAGGAGGTAATGGTCAGCTGTGACAGTAAGAAGCTGTGGCTCGGTGAGTGCTAGGAAGGGTAAGCAAAAGGTCTGTGGAAAAGAATGAGTAGAAACACTCCACCTACCAGCTCAAAACTGGCGCAGAGGCTGCGCAAGAGCCAGTTCTGTCCTCATGTCCCTCATCTCTTTGAAAAACTAGCTCAATACAGGTAGCTAAGCTACCTGTGACATCTCCTAACGTCTGTGGTCTAACCTATGCTTTAAGAAATACTATAGGCATCTTCACTGTATAGTTAGGTGTAAAAGCATGAGGAAAATATTGATGCACCGTAGAATCAGATCCAAAATTAACGAGCTGTTGCTTGAGATATTTGTAACAGCTCCCTTGTCTAAGCAGAGGGAATATTTTCAATGCCATATGCTACTAACATCAGGATGTGACAAGTTTATAATGGCACCTCCTGCACTAAGACCAGAAACTGTTCCTTGTTAATTCTCAAAATGGAGTGCATGTTTGCAAGGAGAGAAGGGAGCAAAACAAAAACATGGAGAGGAAATTTCTGTTACAGCAACTAAACATCAACAGCAGAAGGAGCCTTACGAAAGAATGGTGTTCATGGCCATGGACACCACAGATAAGAAATGGGAGAGACCCACAGGCAGCCGTGGGGATCTTTGCCATAGCTTGCGCTGGGCATATCTGCATCTGCACTGGGTGTATCTGTGTCTGCCCTATGGTATCTGTAGTTGCAAACCAGCAGCATTTCACAGCAGCGTCAGCAGGGATCTGCCACCTTCTAGCTGACAGACTGCATATCACAGTTCCCACGTAATTAAGCACCAGGGGAGGGTCTAGTGCTGTGTATCAGCTGACATCTTTTCTCTTTTTTTCTTTAATATTTTTTATTCCTCATCAGAAGGAATGATGAGGATGAGCATGATCTCCCATCTGAGAGGGAGCAGCATAAAGCAGTGGTGAAGAGCAGCCAGAACACAAAAGACCTGCTCTCCTTGGTTTTTAGATCCCCTCAACAGCCACCATGTCTCAGATCCATGGGATGGATCTGAGGACTCAGGATCACAGAAAGGCCCTTTTGACCAACAGGTTATGGCCCAACTGATGGGGAAAAAGATATGAGCAAGTTTCGGTCCTTGTTTATATCCTGTGGCTCCGGGCAAACCCTAATCGTCTTTAGAATTAAGTACTGGCTCCTGAGCAAATGTACAACTATCTCAGCAGGGCTTTTTCTCTTGGGTGCAGTTGCGTTCTGGTGGCTTGTCTCCTAGTTGTGTTCTTCATCTGTCATCCAGGCTTTCTAAATCCTTGGAGCAATCCGCTGTAAGTGTATCAGGTTACAAGAGGAAAGGAAGAGACCTGTCTTTCAAAGATTTCTACCACGCAAATTTTTGATGCTTGAATTGTGTGTTTTGTTTTGTTTTGTTTTCTTTGTTTTTAATTTTTGCATCTTTCTCTGGAGAGAAGGAAAAGCCTAGTTCATTTTTAAGATACATTTTTGAAAAGCAGTTAGTAGAAGTCAAACATAAAGATGATATTGCCTCTTTCCCCGCTGAGCTTTTGACCAAATTTGGTGCCCTGTGGGTTGTTTGCCAGACAGAAAAATTATGGGGAAAAAGGTATTCGGAGGAGTGGGCTATTATTTGCAGAGTGCATGCAATATCCCATTCCCCTTTGCTTTGCAAGAGATGGGTTCCCTACTTACTACTCCAGGTGGCCTCTCTGGTCTCAGAAGCTGAGAAGCCTTCAGACTTCCTTTCTGGCACTTGCTCAGGGTTGTTTTTTCTTTTTTCTTTTTTTTTTTTTTTCTCCTCTCTCCTGAATTTCCTCTGGTGTTTTCATCTCCTCATCCTCAGCTCTACCAGACAATGCCCTACTCTCTGCTTCTGTTTTATCAACCCCAAGGGAAACTCCTGGCTGACAAGGGGTGTCTTCTACTTAGCCAGGTTTCTGTCCTGGAACAATCAATTCTGTTGCCTTCCCTCTCACCAAACAAAGGGACATTTACACTGAACAAAGGGACAGTCACTCCTGCAGCCCCTTTCACACACTGATGTTCTTCCCAAGCTTATACACATGTAAATTTTTAGGGCAGCACTGATAGTCATCTCTCTTTTTCCTCCTTGTCCTAAAAACAGGTAATGGTGGTGATGCAGTTTTGCTTTAAAGTTTTGCAGGTATGCAAACCAAGATTCATATTTTGTGCAGGTAGCTTCTGGTGTCAGGAGCTGCCTCAAGAAAAGGACTGGACTGTATGACAGAATGTCTCAGGATGTGCATCGCTTCAGTGTCATCCTCTAGCCTGTATTTACCTTGTAAATGCAAGCAGTGCCCCCAGGTGTGAATGAGACTGGGATCTGTGCATTATTTCTGGTAGAAAAGGTGAACAAGACAGATGGTTCCCAGTGCTACTCCTTCCTACACACATTTCTCATGATTCTTTGCTGTTTTTATTGTGCTGTCCCTTTAAGGAGGGATTGGACTGCAAGGACTTGTCAGCTTCAAAGTCTGTGTGAATTTTTCACGTATTCCTAGAAAAAATATGCTGTCTTTATATGAGATGGGTCTTTGGTGCTTTACTCACTTAAGGGGATCTGGATTCAAACCCTAATTAGATCATAAATGAAAGCAGAGTAGGTGAAGGGAAGGCATTTGAGCATTGATAATCTCACGCTGTCTTTCTCCTATTAGGATTTAAATCCATCTCGATTCCTTGAGGAGTTCTTAGCTTTCACTAGATGATGACTTAGGTACCTTGAATGATCAGCATTGCTGACATTTTAACCTGTCTCTTTTAGGAATTATATTTTGCTCCCTCTCCTCCTTTCCTCCCTGCCCTCGCCCATCCTTATTCATAGCCCAAAGCGACGGCAGGAGTTGCCTGTCCTAGTGCGGAGGGCACGAGTGGAATAGCAGGGAGCGCAGCAGGTCCTGGCGGAGGTGGGCAGGCCGTGGGGGAGGCTGGCACGGCTCCCGTGTGCGTGTTGCCTTGCTAAAGCTGTTGCTTTTAGTCATCCGCTTAGATGAGCAATAACCTCCCTGGCGAGTTTGAGGCGAAGGAGGACGCGGCAGTTGTTAGGGTGCTCTCGCCGTGCACAACAGCGAGCGGGACATCGCGTCGCTTCTGATTGCTCCTGACGATGGCGTTTCAGAGTGGCTCTGCTTCAAATCCTGTGTGTTCGCTCTCTAATGGGAAACAGCTTGGCTCACCTTGAAAAGGGAGACTATGGGAAGTAAAGGGTGTCTGAGGTATAAAACCACAAGATCCGGAATGTGTGTGGGCCAGGATGATCAATAGATGATATGCGGCAGCTCGTTATGAGTGTGTCAGCAGTGATACCTCAAAGACAGGGAAGGAGCTGAGGAAATGAGATGACAGCTTTGCTGACATAAAGAAGGTGATGGAGGATTTAGATAAACAGAAAGTGGGAAAAGGGAAATCTTTCATTTATTCCTTGGGACACGAGAGGCAGATTTGCCAGTGGTGTCACAAGACTCTGACAACTCGTTGCTGATGTGTCAGATGTGTCTCATAGCTGGCATGTGTGTAACTGCTAGTGTGCCATAACACACATGTTGTTAATGACAGAGATGTCTAGCAGTTCTGTCATAGTTCAGGAGCACCACTGTGCTAGTCTCTGTTCAGGAGCAGAAAAATAGAGAAGAGTCTGTCCCCAGGAGACCCAGCCATTATGTCTTTCTGCCTGAGAGGGGGCATGTGATGTATTCGATTGCTAGGGTAGGCTTACCTTGGTAGGGTGTTTTTCCCAGTGATGTGTTGCTTAGTGTGTATTATCTACTGAGATCAGCCAGCAATCACATAGCTGAAGAATGACAGAAATCTTGGTGAACTGCTGAAAAATCTGGTGTGCTATAGGCCTCAGAGTATTCCCCGGATCAGTGCAAGGAAAGCCATTGCTTCCTTACCTTTGAAAACCACCAAATGTGAAAGCTTTGTTGCTTCTCCCTCCTTTCTGTAACTGGAAACTTTGCAAAATAGTTAAAATAACAGAGTTTGTGAGAGACTTTGTGCCCCTTTTCTTTCTTTAGACAGAAACCTGACTTTAGACAGAAACCTCCCCTTCACTGCAGTGATCAGATTCTTCATGAAGTCCTTTTTTTCTTACTCAGGATATGCTTGCTGTGGATCAGGTAGGATAAGAGCAGCGTTGATGCCTCTTGCAATGAAGGAGTGGAACAGAGTGCAATAGCTCTTGGACGTGCTCTCTTGAGATTTGGAGAGCATAGCTTGTGTTGCAACGTCCAAATCAACCATCTGAGGAGAAGCAGTGGCAAATACACCTTGAAGGCTGTGGCCAAATATAGGTGATCTTCTTGTGTTCTCTCTCCTGGTAGGACCAGGAATGCAACCAAGTCCCATTTAGAGGTGCTGTTCCCATCATCCTGTGGACAGATTTTCCTTCAGAAGAAAATAAAAAGGGGCTTTTGTTCACTAGGAAAATCCAGCCCTTCTGGGGCTTAATTTTTATGTGGGACTGCTCCCGTGGGCCAGAAAGCATTCCCACCTATACTGCAAATGTCAGCAGAAATCTGACATGGTGGCCCTGGAACATGCTCCAACCCCTCTGTAAGAATCGAGAGGATCTGGAGAGGGGTAGGTATTTCACCAATCCAACTGTCAGTATCAGACTAGCAAGCCTGTAGGCAGGTTGCTTGGGCAACTGTGGTCAAAATTCTCTAGTAAAAAAGTAATGTTTTACCTTTGTTTATAACACTCTTCAGAACGAGAATTGCGTAAAAACTTGGAATATCAATTAATTTGTTGTTGTTCTGGAAAGGAGAATGGTATTATATGGATGGACTACGTGGATGAAAACCTTTCTTTTGTTTGTTTTGCATCCTGGTATCCAGAGCAGCTAGCTTGTTTCACTTTGGGTAATTACAAAGTAAATCTGATTCTCTATAAATAAAGTTTCCAGGTCCACCATGCCCACAAGCCCCTTCCTCTCAAGCAGTAAAGGAAGGGAAAAGGAAGAATATACTTTAGTTGAGGAAATCTGAGCAGCTCCGTGTTGCGTCGGTCCTCCTTACACCCCAGTGCTTTACAGGGCAGTGCGGGGTGGTGGATCCTCAGTCTGGTTCTCCATATATGTTCCCCTCTAGGTATCTGGTGGTAGCCTTGACAAAACGCCCTTTTTGGGTTGATGGAGGGCATTCACCAGTGGGGACCCAGATCCTCACCTTACCACATGAATTTCTTTTTGTGTTTTTAGTAAACCTAGACCATCTAGATATTGTACTGTTAGAGCGTGCATGTACCAGCTACAAGAGCAACTTTTTCACACTATGGGTCTGGTCTTTTCAGTAAGGTTTAGGAAGTCTCTGTATGGCTAGTCAGTGTACTGAATTTACTGAATTAGGAGGAAAAATAGAAGAAATCCACTGTCACCTGATGACCTACCTACCTCCTCCTGAGAAAAAAAAAAGAAAGAACGAACCTCGCTTTCCAGTTCCCCCGAAAGCAAACAAGTAAAATAAAGGCAGTAGAATTCCTAATGTCTGAAGCCATTTGCAGGTGTAACATTTTCCTGTGTCTGTTTATCCATAGGCATGGAAGAAAAAAAAAAAAAAAGACATAGGAGGGGTATTATCCCATTCTCACTCATTCGTATCTGCCAATTTGGCACCTAGTATGCACTCTTTCATCAGCTGAACTTTGGACAACCTCTCCATTTCTTCACGGGCTCCCTCTCTGCTTCCAGCTGAGAGTGGAACTGCCTGCTCCCTGGTCAGCAGTACTAATTTGTAGACACTGGAGTATTTCCTGTACTCTAAAGCATGAGTAGTAATGGAGAAGATTAAAACAAAGAAAAGTTCTTCAGGATGCCGGCCATGCTGTTTAGGAATACAGCACTTTTTCACAAGCTGGCTTAGCCTTCTAAAGCAGAGAGTGCAAAAGAGTGTGATAATAGTCACAGCACCGAGAACAAACCAAGGGTCAGTTATTAGGGACTAATTCACTGAAGCCCTCTCAACTAGCTAATGAAGTCCTTGGCCTGTGGTGTTTAAGTAGGTGGAATTTTAATCATTTCATTTACTATGGCAATTGCTGACATCTCTCTTCAAGCACTGTGTTCTGTTTCCTATTGTTGTGTTCAAGAGCATCTTAAAATTCAACTCAGTTAATTTGATGAAGATTGGAATAAAGTAAAACTTATGGTTTTAAAAAATAGCCAATCTGACAAATAATAAGCAGCTAGTTTGTCAGGCTTAACAATAAAATGTTGTTAAGACATCAGTGTGAGAAGAGACTGTGTATTAAGTTTCTGACAGCTGGATTTATGTTTTCAGCTTCCAGAAAGCCAACAGATTTATAAAAAGCATCATAATCTTTGCAGAACAAAGAAATACTACTTCAGTACTCATCTGTGCCAACAAAGAATGATTTTCAATGCTTTCTCTCAATGCCTTAAAAACACTCTTTCATTTCAAGAAAGTACTAAATTGTGAATAAATATTAGGCTAGACACAGCTACTATAAGGCCAGAAAAAAAAAATGTTTTCTAGAGCTGAACTAAATTTCTTAAAATGATAAATCAAATGAAAATTGTACTCCCAGTCCTGAAATTATTCATGATATAATGCACATGGTATAATGCACACTGGAAAGCTCAGCAGTAGAACTTTTGGTGGCTGAGTTGCAGTGTTGGTGGCTATGCCTCTCTTCTATCTACTCAAATTAGTAGGGCAAATTAGAGCATTTGCCCAGGGCTTAGGAAACCGCTGCCTGAGGATGTTTAAATCCAGCTATACAAGAATGCTCTTTTATTGGAGTGGAGCCTCCCCAGTATCTACTGCTGGTCCTGTTCTCTATGGAAAAAGAAGAAAAAAAAAAAAAAAAAAGCCTTCAGAAGGAGAGGGACAAGCCTGTCTGCAAGGCTGAGAGAGTCCTGCTGTCTTGATAAGGGTTTCAGGCTCAACAGACAGGGTGGGACTGCCTGAGCAGGAAGGATTAGGGAGGGTCTTTCCTCAAGACGTGCCCCAGCTTGTCACCTTGGGTACTTGCATGAGTTGGAGCAGGCCCACCTTTGAATCTACTTTCTTCTAGATTCCAGGTGGTCCCAGTCTAATTATCCCTGCTGACCCAGGAAGTAGTGATGGGGCCTCAGTTTGGTCTGGAACAAGAGGGACATGTAGTTCATCACTAAAGCACGGGAGAAACTGAGGTCTTGATTTCCTTTCCTTTTCTTATAAGTAATCTCAAATGAAATGCATCCTTGTGTGTTGAATGGAAGGTCTCTTGTGAAATCCGCAGTGGTTTTACATGCTTCCTTTGAAGATGATGGGACTGACACACATTTAATTCAATTTGATCCGAACCAGTGTCATTAAATTATCATGGTGCAAATGTTGAGCACTGAAAAATCCCTCTGTTGTCAGCCCGTATCAGCTCCCTTCTTTCCATTCAGCAGAATGGAAATGTCAGAGCCTGCCAAATCCATTACTGGTCTGGAGATATTCTTGCATCTTCAGCAGGTATTTTCTATGTAGCGGTACAATATTTTGCCAAGGCTAGTCTTTAAATATAGATTGTGGAATCCTGTGACTCATTTGAAGATATAATTTACCAACACTTGCCCAAATTGGGCATGTTTCCTGGGTTGTTGAGTAATTTTCATGCAAATGTTTTGCAGCCATAGTATTTTCTACTCTATAGACAGGGCTCTGTAATTTAGCAGGAAGCAGTAGTGTGTGAAACTTGGTGTGAATTGCATGTATGATGCAACTGTATGTAGGGGTCCCACTTTTAATTTTTCAAAGACTGAATGAAAAGCTGTGAGATTTGGCATGATGCTTCTGATTAGGTTTGATATTTATCTTAAATAAAAGAACAACTCTACTATCAGTGTGTTGTATTTTTATTTGTTTGTTTTTGTTATTTCTGCTCAAATGCCTTCTAGAGGAAAATGCCTTCTGGAGCAAATACTGTTCCTTTCTTTCTTCTGATTTGCCACAACCTAATCTCTTCCTGACACTATTGCTCTACAGACTGTACACTGTAGGTTATCAAAGTGAATGCTAACAGTAGAAGACAATAAAAGAATAACTGTGCTTATTAAATCAGTTCAGAATAGGTATTTTGAACATTGCATTTTGCTTGCAGTTTTTTTTTTTTTTTTTTAATTAGTAATTGTGTGGATGTTGTACTAAACTTTGTCTCTTTCTTTTAACAGGCTGTGAAAGAAGACACCTCTTTTGTAAATCCCAGTAAGACCTCCAGCCTGCAGGACCCTAATGTAAGGTCTGTTGCTTCTTGTTTGTAGGGAAAACATCGAATAAGTATATAGAGCAGTAGCATATTTCAGACATCGTCTAGTACATGTGTTTCAAATCTGTGTGCTCATTTCCAAGCTACTGCATGAAGTTCATCAAGCAATGACCTGAGGAGACAGTGTCTATCTGCGGGGTGCATCTCTTATGCACCTGTGCTGTATATGCTTGAAGGATTAATAAGAGCTCCATTCTAAAAATCAGTGTACCTGTGTACCAAAAAAAAACCTGTGTACCAAATGTCAATTTTCAGAATTTTTATTTTGGAGGTGTGTTAGGTACTGCCTGAACTGGAATATTTTTTCAGTTTGTGTTTTTCTGATTTCTGCAAGTAGTTTATGTGGAAGAAAGTGCATTTGATATACAGCCTTCAGAACCAGTTCTTTTACAACTCTTACCATTTTGAAAGAGCTTCTTAATTGGTGTTAAATACTGTTTGCATGGCACAGTATGCTGTCTTTTTGCAGGTGTTTAGGGAGGATGTCACTGCATGGGAAACTGCCTGGCTCTACATGTATGGTAGTGCCATTGTTTTGGACACCTCTGGTGTCAGAAAGGTTGCTCACAGCAGTTATTTGAGAAAAAAATGATTCATTTAGAGCATGACAATCAGGTGGGCCGTTAATCAGCTAACTAGTCATCTAATTTTCTTCATTATAATTTTCTGACAATGACTTTTACAATGAAAAACAGATGTTTAAACATCTCATTGAAAAGGCTGGGTGGGGGAGAGACAAATTAAGCTTCCTAGGACCACTGGGAAAAATTCAGCAGACGTGTTATGTAGAGGCCTCTTTCTTCGTTCGATAGAAATGGGCTCATGTCCTGTCTTTGTCCCTACACCCTTTGCTGGATTGCTGTCACTTCCAGAAGCAATCCAGGAGAACATGATTCATAAAACCATATGTAATTTGGAGCATGCCTTAAAACTTGTTTTCCTTGCTAACCCTTGCTGAGTTTCCCTGTAACATCAGTAGAAAACCCTTATTATTTCACATTTTGTAATAGATTCTCTCCTCTTTACCATGCTGAGCTGTAACAGAGTTGTGTGCTTTGTGAAGTTAGGTACTATTCACCATGAGTAAGGCTGGCAACTTGCCATAAAGCTGGCTTTATTGTTTTGTTTTGCATACATCCAAGTTTATAAGCACCCTGAATTTCTCTGTATGCAGCAGTCAGGTGTATATTTGTTTAATATTTTTTTTATCTGGTTTATGTCAAGCACTGTTTCTTCTACAGTCGGTTGTGCCAAATTAAATTGTATTTTTTTTATTGCTTTGCACCTGTGTTCTGGAGGTGCAAATATACAAGTAATCAATGCTTAGGGACAGAGCAATTTTAAACCTGGAGAATAATGTGAAGCAAATGCATGCTCTAACTATTGCTCTTTTCCCTTCAAGTGCTTTCCTTTTCAGCACTAGTGTCTGCTCCCTTACACAGAGCCTGAATGTGACCTATTTGCCACTGACATTCTGTGTAACCTCCCGTTAGAGGACTTGAGTGAACACAAATGACCATTGCTCAACTGGGAATTACGTCCCAGTGGAGTCAAGGGTCCATTACCACTTGTGAAATGTTTCCCCCAGGAGCATTTCTCTCCTGGAGCTGAGAAGTACACAAGTATCCTTTGTGAAAAAGCCCTTACTTGGGGAATGTAATTTTTGTTCCTGCAAGTACATGCAGACATTCTTGTGAACAGTTGTGCCAGTCAGGATGACCTGTGTTGAATGTTTGAGGAAGCAAACAAAATGCTTACTGAAATGCGTTTGCCAGTTGAATCCAGTATCTGTCACAGCAGTTAAACAATGTTTAACTCTTTTCATGCAAAAGATTTATATCAGGGCAGTGACTTCCTTATTTGATTGCTGGAATTACAACTACAATATTCTCTGGCAAAATACTCTGTTTTTCCAAACCCAGGATACTGGGAAATGTGTTCAGCAATAACAGTAACTGAATATATGCAGTTCTGATCATTAACTGCAGCATGTTCAGAGGAGCAGGGAAGTAGGAGGTGAGGCAAAAGAGCACTAGTGCTTGTCTGAGTGAAGAGTTGTGCTCCTTTTACCATCACCTTGTCTGCTCTTCCATTGCCGGTCTGCAGATTACACTTCTAATGAATTAACTGCTTAGATATGGCCTGCAAACCCCCTGAGCAATTATTTTAGCATCTGCCATGGCAGACTCAATTTGGCTAACAATTGCTATAGCTCTTTGCAGAATTAGTTCTGGTTCACCTAGAAATTACTCATAGGTGTGTGCAGTGTAGCTGTTTTTGCCACAAGCAGGTGTGCAGTCCTTTTACTGGGCATAGCCTCAGCATGGTGCGCAACGACGTGCTTGCCTAAAGCCACCATACATCTGTCAGGTTATTCGCCTGATTTCTGTGGGTGTTGGCAAACTGAGGATCTTTCTGTATCCGGGGGGAAAGCCCTGAAGTGCCATGGCACTAATTCTTCGAGTTTCAGGGGTGGAAAAGCTTCTGAGGTCAGCTCTGCTGTTCCACGTGCAGGCTGCAAGAGCAAGGTTGTCTCCTGCTCTTCCTGTTAATGGCTGAGCGAGGATGTGAGAGGGAGCTGAGGGAAGGTGTGGGGCCGCAGGAGAGCCCATCTTCTCTCCTCCCTGTTTTTGGAGTGCTGTGCCTCTCTACTGCGCTCCCTCCTCTAGCAAGAATGGTTTTTTTTTTTTCCCTCCCAGGCTATTTTCAGTGCTTGTTCCCAAGTTCAATGAGGGAGGGAAATGCTGGTGACTCAGTCAACCCAACGTGTGCCACCGTGTGCTAGCTCAGCCTCCCATTACTCTGCAATTAAAGCTGACACGCTATGCCATGCTCTGGGACGTGGGCACACGTCCCTGCCTTGCTTTGCCAATAACCCCCAGCAGAGCAGCAGATCCCATACAGGAAATTCGGCGCTTGCCCCAGCCGAGTCCATGTGGGCTGCATGTGACTGTTTCCAGTTTGACAAGAGCAACTCCTGGAAGGGGGATTTCAAAAGCAGGTTAAGTAGGAAAACTGCCAGCTTGGTAAGACACAGGAGAGGGGATCGGTTAGAGATGGTGTTATTACAAATCTATCATAACATATTGGAAAACATGCACATGTTGTCATTGACACCCATGCCCAGGCATGCAGCCCAGCGATAGCTGTGGCATAAGCATTCTAGACAAGATAAAGCACAATGTATTGTTGCTCCTAGCAAATGCTAGGGTTATGGAAAACAAATACATGGAAAAATCTGTTATTTTTGCATATTCTTGGCAATTTATACTGCTTTTATCAAATCAAGAAGAAATACAGCTGGTTTGCAGATAGCACCTAGAATAGTGAGGCATACTTTGGTCAAGCACGTGGCAACACGGTGCTTACCTGAGCATTTGTCTAGTTGGGAGTTTACAACGCCAGTCATTTTGCAATGTTTTTGACAGCATTTCTGTGGGGATGTCTCATGCCTAGAATGGTAAGTAAAATCTGATGTTACTCCATCAAATATTGAGCAGGTATGATGGGAGGCTGCAAAATGATGCATTTTGGCTGAATTTACTCCTTATGATTGAGATAGAGAAGCCATGGTAGCTCACGGTCCATGTAGGACATGGTGAATTTTGTGTGCTCTCAGGAATTTAGCTGTTCAGGAGAGAGAGAGGAAGCCAAATCTGCACCTTCAAGAAGTTCTGAAGGAGGCAGTGATCATGTTGGTCCTCTTCATCTACTCACACGGGAATTCATCTTCCACTAGTCCTTGAAGAACCTTTCTAATAGAGCATTTCCATCTTCAGTGTGGTTAGGGGAAGACCAGTCATGATATCAATTGGGCCAAGAGGAGTTGTAAGAAGAAAAAAACTAAACTTCCTTAAGCCTCATTATCTAACATAGTGTCCTGTGGAAGTATTTGAGAATTGCTTGTAGTCTCAAATTTAAATCTCGTCTGAGATTACTGCAGGGTCTTATGTACAGTTTCGCCAAGACAAGGCTCTTACCTTAGCTCCAATTAGGAATTTTTATTTGATCCTTAGCTTTGAGAGATCAGAGTTCAGGCTGCCCACCAGAAGTAATGGAACAAATGGCTTGTATTAGATATATAAAAAAAAAAATCTTGCATGAAATACAAAAATGAAAATTGCAGCCACATTGTTAATTAGCATATCTGCTTACTCCCCTCTTGGTCAGAAGCCTGGCCCATCTAGTGATTAGGGATGCAGAGGTTTCTCTTGTGCAGTATATTGAGTGAATCTTTTATAAACTCCACCTATTGCTTAGTTTTAAGCATGTAAACTCTTGAACTTGCTTTCCAGAAAATTCCCACTTAATTGCCAGTCTGCCTCAGTTGTTAAATATACTAAGTATATGGCTATTCACTGAACCTTATCAAGAGAATTATTCCTTTATTACTTTCCTTATTTAGTACTTTGTCAGACAATAACATAATCTCTACTATTTCTCTTATGTCTATACATAAAACTCTCCTGGAAAATCTTTTAAGTATATGAATTCTCTCTCATGAAGACCACGCATGTGCCCACAGATTCATACATGTAGAGTTTGGCTGTGTTAGGATACAGTTCCACACATATTTTACATTCTTCTCTTCTTTCAATATGGTTGATTGCCTGGTGAAACTCTGGTGCACTGCCTTTAGGAATTCCATGCATGGCAAATTAGACTAAATTCACACAGATGACAGGAATTGCTGATACTTTGGAACCAGACGAAATACCCTCTGTCCTCAGGCATTAGCCTATTTGCCAAGCCAGACATTCATCTTTGGACAAATAAGGTGGTGGGAGTGTTAGCAAAGGTGCCTAAAGTTGAGCAAAACTTGGTAAGGAACTGAAGTCAAATTTTGTAAGACAAGAATTAACTGGCAGCAGGTTTTGCTGATAATGTAGTTATTGTTGCTGTTTTTCCTTCATGGCCTATTGGACCTGGGGGAAGTTTAGAGACATCTCTGATTCTGGTGATCTAGCTGAAGCCCTTCAAGAGCTGGTATATGCAGACACTAATACCTTCTTCATCACCTGCTAAATTTCAGTCTTTGTTTTGGAAGAGGTGTTTTTCAATGTACCCACAAGACAAGCCAGATGCTGTTAAAACAGGTAAAGGTACACTGTTTTGAGGTTATGTTTTGAAAGATTGAAATTACCATAGAATTGCAGAACTGTTGATTGGAAAGGTTGTCTGGATAGTCCTCAAGGCAGGACTGTCACCAACACTAGATCGTGTCCGCCACGGCTTTGCCTGGGTGAGTTTTGAAAAGCTCCAGGGATGGAGATCATACAGCCTCTCATGCAAAATCCTGATCGCAAATATAAGCACAAGTTCCTGCACTTCTAAGGTTAGCTCCCAAGCGATGTCAGCTGAAGAACTTTGTTCAGTTGAAGCCCTCAGATTGCCAGACCAACTACTGCTGTTTCTGTCATCATCATCACTTCCATTGCGTACCAGGTAGTATATTTACCAACTGCACTATTTTTTTCTCTTTTGCAGCATGCTTTTGGACTGTTACCAGCTCCGGCGTGCTTTACGTCCCACATGGCTCGGGATTTGTCCATGGAGTTCTTTCTGTTTAGGCCAACTACTGCATCACCCTTTGTTGGTTCTTGTTATCCAAATTATCTCATCTTTCATAGGATTGCAAATAGAAATATTCTTCTTATGTGGGAGTAGGTATAAGCACCAGCTGGTGCTTTTTGCATTCATTTATTTTAATTTTCTTTGTAAAACTTCCCATCCAAAACCAAATTACACTATTACATTAAGACTAATTGCATTAGGAGTTGCTCAACATGTAGCGTAAATTTAAATGTTATCTCACAGAGCTTGATGATGTTGCACACCAGAAAAGAGGATGGAGAATATTAAATTATATCAAGTTTTACAGAGAACAGACGAATCAGGAGAAGTAATCTCAGCGCTCTTTTGAACTCCCAGCACGGTCTAAGCTTTGCTCATGCAAATTGTCAGAAGAAAATTCCACTCCCTGTGGAACATGTGCCTACTGTCCACTAGGCTTTGAGCTTGGCTGCCTTTCGGTGTGATGGGAATATGCCCTGCACCGTTTCTGACTGAAGTGGTGATATTTCTTATGTGCAGCTTCAGTGCCATCAAGGGAGGAGTGTCACTCAAAGCAATTTGTGTATATTTATGCTTCTGCATTTCTCGTTTCATCTGCACTGAATATAATCATTTATGTAAACATCTGAATTATCTCTTGGTGTCCGAGTTAACACCCTGCTGAAGTACATGGCACAGTGTAAATCTGAACCAGTTCTTTCAGAGAGCTTCATCTCTCTGTGAATGCTCATAACACATGAAAAGATGAGCAGGTAACGATGTGTACTAATGTTTACCTGACCTGTGCACATCGTGTATCTGAAGCTAAACTCCTCACATAAACTCTTCTCGGCGAATGCCAAAGTAGCTTCTTGGCCGTGTGTAAGTTTGCACAGAAGGAGATGGCACAGAGCAATGTTCTAGTTTATCCAGCAATACATATACTCTACATGCTTCCTTTTTCATTCTGTTATACTGATTTAGGCTCTTTGGAACTGTTTAGCCCAAGCCAGAACATATTTTAAAAAGCAAAGGAAAACTTAAGATTCTGTAGTAGTAGTAGTAGGGTTTTCAGAGAAAATATGTGGTCTCTTTAGAATGTGTTTTGAAATATTGGAGGAAATCTAAAAGTGTTTTGTATGTTGACTTTTTCTTCGCAAATATGTTTAAAAAAAAAAAAAAAACTTGTTCATTAAACCTTCATCCTCAAAAACAAAAAGCATTCATTCTCCAGCTGAAAATTTTTAACAAGCTTTATCAAAAACAAAGCAAACAGCTAAATGTCCATCCACCTGGCCTCAGCCAAGTTGGCAAGTTAACAGATCAGCTGCTCTGACTTTTTACGCCCAGGCCAAGGAACTTCACCCAGTATTTTCTTTACTTACAAATTCATTACTTACAGCTGAGCTCGTCCGTACTCTTTACATGCCAGAGTGTGTCAAAGTCTGCAGATGTGACACCAAGGTCACATCTGCCATGTGCCTTGGCTTCGTTACAGGTATTAAAGACCTCTGTGACCTGTTGTCTGAAGTCTGATGAACTCTTTCCCTAAGCTCCAGAGAGAGGAACAGTAAAATAGAACTTCCAGATAGGGCTAAGTTGATGGAGAACCCCAACCGAGTTGCATTTCATTGGGAGTGCCCCCTTAAACTGTGCCTGGGCCCTTTGAAACTCACATTTATAATGATGCTGTGTGGAGAGAGAGGATTTTAGCTTGATTTGAGCTTGGATGCTGAGTGTTGACCTGAAACATTGTTCTGAGCTGGGGGATGAAGAGTAGTTTCCGGATCATCATTATCTGTTGGGCCACAAGAGCATAAAATTTTCATCTAGACCGCAAGGTACACTTTCAAGGCAAGGAAAGGGAAGGGAGCAAATTTTCTCTTTTAAAAGAAAGAAAACTCAAGAGGATAAGGAAGGCCCTCAAGCTGTGTTTAGATTAAACTGCTTCTCAAGGAGCTTTGTAGTACATCTGGAATCTGCGTGCAGTCCCAGTTTGAAAAGAAGAAGGAAAAAGAAAAGACCGTAACTCAGAAAGTATGAGGGTGGCAATAGCTGTCAAATGTCCAAATAATCTTCTGGAGGGCTAACTTATCTCCTGAGAAAAGCTGCTCTGTAGCTGCTCTGTGTAAAAAGCACTTATTGTTTTTTCACTTCAGGTGGTTGTAACTTTGGGAAAAAAAACGAAAGTATAGAATACCTTATCCACTGAGAAAAGAAGGAGAATTTGATATTTGATATTGGATGTTTGCTTAGCTTGCTAGGTTAGACCTTAGATATATTCTCTTGCATATCCATTGAATATTTTTCCTCTTCTTTCCTTTTGTTTTTCCCTTTTTTCCCCCCAAGATTTCATTACCATATGTTCCCACTATGAAGGAATTCTTAAGCCACAAATGAGTTGGTGTTTTCCTTCCTGTAAGCCAGCAACTGCTAGCATGCCACTGGTGTCTGCATCCTCACAAGTAATAGTATTTGGAATGGGATTTTTAGTGTCTGCCTTTTGGTCTGAGACTGACAGCACAGAATGAGAGGGATTGCTCCAGACAGGAGAAAACACACAGCACTGCCTGGTTGTCCTGTTGTGGCTAAGCCGGGTGGGAACCCTGTGTCCCTAGGTCTGACCATCGACATCCCCTCCACGAGGAGGGAGAAATGGGCTACTGTGATCACGTGAAGTGTTCCAGCACGTGTGTTTTCCTGTGAGCAGAGGCGGAGAGGGCCACGGGTGGTGCAGGAGAGCGCGCTGGCCGCTGCTGGGCCACGCGCTGGGCCGCCCGCGGCCGTTGGCCATCGGTGTTGGTGCTGCCGCCGGCACGCGGCAGGTTTTTGCACGTGGTGCCGGGTCACGGAGCAGATTTGTCTTGCTTCGGTACCTTCAATTTTAAGCTGCAGCAGTTGGTTACAGTTAGAGAAAGAAAGATGTCTCGTCAATTAATGACGTTGGAACCTAACTTTATAAAGAAACAGT
Source organism: Nothocercus julius (assembly GCA_013398735.1). Taxonomy (NCBI): domain Eukaryota; kingdom Metazoa; phylum Chordata; class Aves; order Tinamiformes; family Tinamidae; genus Nothocercus; species Nothocercus julius. The sequence continues at coordinate 1,260,100 of VZSV01000199.1, forward strand.
AACAAACTGCACTTCTCTTTTTTTGAGTCTGGGTCTCCCTGATCTGCTAACACTTCAGTTTTTGTTCAATCTCACAGGAGTTACTATGTATAGGAAGAAAAATGGTCATATCTGTGCATAATGACTCTATTTAAATAGCCAGAATAATTACAAGGTGCTTCTTCAAGAATCGTATCTTTTCATATGAGATAATGTATTCTGGCTGTAGAATTCAATAGATAACAATAGAAGTTATCCTGCTTTATGCTTGCTTCTTTTTCAGGAATATCAATGAGATCTTTTTTAGGAGTTTGTGGGGTATTAAAAGGCTGCCATTTTTAAAACACAGATCAAGCTCTGAATTAGTCAAGCTCAGCAGTTCCTACATCTGGTGGCTTCAGTGAGCGGAGCAACAATTTTGAGTAGGCCCAAGCTGAGGGAGAGCGGTTGGAGGCAACAAACAGGGCAGAGGAAACATGAACTGTCACCAATTCTTTAGGCTGGTGTGGGAAGAGCTTTCCTGTCAACCCTTTAATAAGGGTAAAATCATTTGCTAGTACTGGTCTAATGTCGGCTTGTACTTACAGCAGACTAAATTCCATAAATCTCTTTTGGTGGAGGCATTGCCACTGCTCCTTTTCTTTCAGAGATAGCTTTAATTTATACCCTAGCTAACCTGCAGCTTCTAGAAAAGTGCAATTAACTGGTGCTCATATCTCTCCCAGTGGCATGATAAATATCAGTAGACGGATGCTTGCTGCAGTCAGGCTGTAACAAAAATGCTGGCAGCATGTTAGAATAAAAGGAAGGGGATGGAACCTTTTGTTACTAAAATTCCATTACTTTTACAATATGTGTGAATCAGATATTGTACTGGCATGCTACAGAGTATAAGTAAAGTTAATCTCAGTAGCTACAGTCACTTGAATAGGAGTAGGTGTATCTTGTGATACTGTATCTTTGATTTTTAACTGTTTACTTGCAAATTTGCTGCATGAAAAAGAAATTAAGCTTTTCATCTGTTTGCGTGGATTAGAGAGTAGGTTCTTGCAATTCTTGGACACCTTTAGTCACAGCTATGTGAAATTATTTCCATGAAACTTTATAAGACAAATTCAGGCTTAGAATTTTAAAATACTTCATGTGTGCAAACCTACTTCAAATTTGTTGGTTTGAAGTTGTTTTAAAGTAGCTCTTTTAGTTATTAAAAAAAAAAAAAAAAAAAGGTACAGTGCATTTTCAGGAAAGAAAAAATATTTGGGGGTTGCAGTAATCTTCAAGATTGCTATTGCCTCTCCATAGTTCAAAATATGAACTTTGAGAATCACAATGGTATTTATGGTCTTTGTAAAATGAAACTTTTTAGCAGAAATGAAATGATCATTCAAAATGTTCATTTCTGTGAAAAGGCCCAATTTACTTTCATTACAGATCATAATGTTGTCTTCAGAAATTTGAAAAAACAATGAACTGAAAATACATCTGTCACCAGCTTTGCTGTTCCATGCTATGTACCTTTCAAGTACTAGTGCGTTGCTCATATATCCTCTCTGAATTTACACTTTGCAGCTCACTTTGTAGCTGATACCACTATTTTTTCCTGCTTTTACTGGGTTGATGAAAAGTTCTAGAGTTTGCAACTTTTCTTAGTGAACTACTGAAGGATTGTGAGGGCTGCTCATTCAGAGCAAGGATTTCAGCTAAAGTATTTTGAAAATCCTGCACTGAAAACAGTGGGCTTGCACACATTGACACTCTTGAGGATTTGACCGTCAGATCCAGATTAAGCAGGTCTTAACATATTTATCCTACTTATGTCAGAATTGAATAGAAGATTCCTTAGGGCCAATTGAAATAGTGATTTTTTTTGCAGTTGTCAGAAGCTACTTTTGCTTCAGAACAAGATGTCTAAAAAAAAAGAGTATCTACAGCCCTCATCTATTCAGAAACATGATTTGAATAAATTGATATTGGGGACTTCTGTCTTTATGTTGGTTCAGAGATTTCCAGAACAGATATACAGGCCTAAAGATTAAAACAAGATGATTTGGGTTTTTTTCCTTCCCCATCCTCACTGTAATTGCCAGCCAAAGAAATGTAGCAAAGAGACTGAAAATCAGTCTGGATTATTCTGTTCTAATCTCATTGTGAATCTGAGATAAAAATGATCAACCCTAAAACTGGAATTTAGGAAGAGATAAGATACAAATTTTGCGCCTATCTGTATTTGTTTATTGAATTGATGGGATCAAAATCAAGGAAAAAACATGAGGTTCCGTGATCCACGGAACCTGTGCAGTCTGGTTTGTGATTTAGATATGTGCTTTGTATTCTCTTTTTCCCATTTCTCCTTTTGATATCCCCAAGGTTGAAAAAGCCTGTCTGGTGTAGCTAGTCTTGCAGCACCACATGTGCTGGCGGGTCATTTACTACCAAGCACGGTGTGGGTAATGGCCCAGGTTGACCGTGCTCCTTTGCAGTGGGGACACCAATTTGTGTGTGTCTTTTCTCGCCAGCACATAGACTACAAATGACACATATAAAAACCGCAGGAATAGGCTGCTGCAAAACTGCAGGCTGTGCTGCTGCAATAGCTTCTGGCTGTAACTGGGCAGCAGGTTCGGAAGGCATCAGAGATGACTCAACTTTGCCAGATCCTACACGGGCATCAGAGAGAGAGAGCATGCACTTTTGAGGATCAGATGCGCTTAATTTTAATATGGATTTAGAAAACTGTTATAATGCAAGCAGATTTGAAAATTTCAACCCCGATTTGTAATTTTAGGAACAAAGTTCTGCCATTTCTTCTGATTTCTTCTCAGTGTGTAGGCAGTTCCACTGGCAAGACCAACATAGTACTTGGGATGGGATGCGGAATACAACTCAGATTATGAATCAACAGGTTTACATTAACTCTTTAATTCTGGCACATTTGCTGTATGTGTAGTGTTACTGTATACACATAGGGTGTTTTCAATCCTAAAATATAAAAGTAATACTTAAGATAATTTGTGTATTTTCATGTCACTTCATGCCACTTAAGCAGACCATTGAAATGTTTTCTTCACAAGGTCATGAAGATCTTATGCTTAGTATTTGTACCATTTGTATTCAAGCCTTACATAATTCTAATGATAAGCGGTTAAAGAGCAGCTCCTTTTAGACTGGTCTCCTCATTCCCACTTCTGCCCTTCGCTGGAATTTTGCAGATGTGGTTCGCATTCAGAGCATCTGAAATACGTCTCTGTGTTGCGTTTGTTTCTAGCGAGTATCCTTTTCTTGGATCAAATCCATTAGTTCATTTCCAGCTGTTTCATATGCTGAAGGATAGTATTTAATTTCAGGCAAAAAAGATATTTTAAACAAAATAGGCTTCCCGGTTATTAAAAACAGGTTTTGATAAGAGGTTTTTGTTTTGTTTTGTTTTTTTGTCAAAATATTTTTAATGTGACTGAATGGCTAAATTTAGCCATTACTAAAATGCTATATTTTGGAAATAGTGACGTTTCCATGCATTATCTTACCCAGACTTCATATTTATAATCAGTTGTTACTTGTGTAAATGGCATGCAGCACACGGAAGGGTGAATTCACATATCCTTTTCTGTTCATGTACAGTGGCCTGTGGGCTATAAATGGAACTGCAGGTTGAACTTCAACAGGCATGTGCCAATTTGCGAAATAATTATGTGTTGATGAGTTACCACTTTGTTGACCTGCCTCAAGTAGTTTAAAGATTGTGCCACATATATTTTTCCTGTTATTTTTAGAAGTCCAGCTCCAGTGCGACCTGAAACCACACCATCAACTGGCCCTCCAGAAAAGCAGGAAATTAAAGTTTCCCGTGTGAGGAAGTTAACAAGACAGTACAGCTTGTGAGTAACATACAGCACTATCTGCATGTTTTTGCCTGCTAGAGCTGAAAATGAAGGGGGATGCTAATTATTGCTCTAGCTGTGACGTCTGAAAGGCATGAGTACAATTACATGATAATGATCTTGCACTGATACAGTTCCTTTCATCTCTGAGAATCTTAACACATTTAATGCTTAATGAATTTGCCATCCCTCTATGGTTACTAATGCTTAGAATTACAGGCCTTTTTCCAAGGTTAACTACAGGTTAGGAGTTAAAAGTCCCTCTTCTGTGTGAAATGTCAAAGACTTGGTGCATCTCGGAGCAAGCCAACCTGCCTGCTTCAGCGCAGTCCCATTCGGAAAATAAGGAGAACAATCCCAATGTCACTATGTGGTCTCTTAGTCCCGACAAGATAGATCAGTCCCTACAAAGCCCATTTGCACCAAATTTGTCCGGTTTTGGAGTCTCTTGAGGTGCTGAAGTGTTGTGGCAATCAATTTGTTCATTTGTCCTTCATGAAAAAATGGCGAACAAGGCCGTCACATACTAAGGAATTAAACTGAGTGGAAAAGTAAGGAAGGGACACTATTAGCATAAAATTATTAATACAAGAACACTAATGCTGTAATGAACAAAAAAAGTATGTAGGCTTTTTATGTGGAATGCAACCATTAGCCGCTCCAGCAATTTTGCATTTAGATGTCACCACATATATAGCAATATTAGCAAAAGTTTTCATCTCATCCAAAATAATTCTAATAAATACCGATATGTAGTTATATCTTCTCTTCCTGTTAAGAATGTCTGCTTTTGGGGTGAAACAAAAATAACAATTTATATCAGTAAAACTGAAAAACACTTCAGGAGATTAAACAGAACAAATCAGTTTGAAGCTATGAAGAAAACCAGAAGTTAGCAAATTGGTATTTGTCCAGGAGACCAAGGGTAACATATGGGAACACACAGGCACAGCTTGGTCAGTGGGCCATGACATGGTCTCTTTTAGCATGACACATCAACCCGCATGGTTTGAAAATGAGGGAGGGGATGAGAACTGACAACTCCTGCTAGGAAGAGAGCCCAGGTTCCCTGACTGCACCCTAATACTAAACATAACGTGCGGCAGGGAACTTGTCAATATTTGGTAGGAGCAGTTTCTCAAGGGCAGGAGGCTGCTCTTTCGCACTGCCCAGTGTGGCTCAGGCAGCAGTAGGGGAAAGCCTAGTATATGTTTCAAGTTATTCATGGTTTTCTAGATCTTGATATAATGTGGGAGATGAGGGCCTTGTAGATGGGGGTTCACAAAGGAAAAGGCTGTGACTCTGAGGACCGATTATTTGAGATGCCATTTATGTAACAGTTATTAAACAGACCACAATGGCTGATCCTATTTTTTGAGTACACTCATGTGTAAGGATAGGCATGAAATCCATGTAAGCATGGTCACAGATTTCATATGCATACTTCAGAAAAAAATTGATACTGGGTTTAACATAAGCAAATTGCTTAACTAAAATTCTGGTGCCTGGCAAACAGGCACCTCTTCTGAACAGGGTTATCCAGCATAAGCAATTTTGATGCAAGTAATACCTTGCTGTCTGAACTCATGCCTATGAGAAATGCAGAGAAACAGTGAAGAAGCCCAGTGCTCAGGCTTATAGCTAGCGTGGTGACAGCTTGTTACCTGCTAAGCCTGGGCTCCCGCTTTGACGCTCAGCTTTGGGACCAAGAGATTACAATGCCGTTCTGAACTGGCAAGTTCTCAGACATTTTCTGCTTTGTGGTCTGCAACAGAACAGGTTTACCCAGCAAGGATGGGGAGGATGCCAGTGTACCCCCACGGAGAGAGGGGAGCAAGGACCGGAGAAATGCTAGCTATATGTTTTGGAAAAAGAGATTAAGTAGGTCAACAGCTCAGATCTAGCTTGTTGCATTCATAAAGCACCTATTTAATAGACCCGAAAGATATCACTTTTTTTTTTTTTTTTCCAGCATGAAAACAGCGTGTTGTTTTCATGAAACCTGCTTTTCTTCTCTGAAGAAAATTTTGTTCAGAGAAAATCT
>VZSV01000199.1:1266670-1321019 GCA_013398735.1 Nothocercus julius
AAATATATTTGCAAAGTTAGCTGTGAATATTGCTTTATGCATGGAAGAGAAAACAGCACTTCATTCCAAAGCATCACAACTGATATACAGGTTTCCAGCATCTCCTATGGTCAAAGTCAGGTAACATGTTTTAACAAGAAGATCTGCCTGTGCTTTTAACAACTGCAGTGATGAAGACGACCTTCCTCCCGCGCTGGCAGCGGCAGCAGCATCCACATCTGTGTCTTCAACATCTCCCAGCTCCCAGAAAACGTGCACGCCGCAGACATCGGAAGGGCAAGCACAGGTTTCGCCTGGTGCCAAGGTAATATGCGAAGGGGGGAGATCATGTCGGGTGGGAGAGCGTTCAGGAAGGGTGAGGGGAATTTCAGGTGGCGTCCTGCCAGACAGTGATTCATGTTTGGGAGTAGTTTTCAGTGCTGAATTGTGGTAATATGTTAATGTGTAGTGTAAGTGTAGCACCAGGAAGTATTCAGAGGCTGCTCTGAGGCACAATCAAGATCATTGATAGCCATTTCATCAACATTAGGGGACTGTGGACCAGGATTAAACTAATATTTACCTCGATTGTAAAGGTGTGTAATTTTGTCATCTGTCCCTTCTGAGCAGCTATGTTTAAAAAATGTTGTGTGAAATTTGAACTCTACTTGGCAATCTCTGTTTTAAGGAATTAAAAAAGACAGAGAAACGCAGAAACTATTTATTCAAAGCTGGGTTTCTTCTTTGCCCTTAGAGTTCCACAGATGCTGGAAGTACATTTGCTTTGGAGCCAGGTGACCTACTGATGGATTTCACAGAGGCCACTCCTATGGTAAATAATTTCAGTTTGCAACCAAAAAAATGTGAAAGTTTTCAATGATTTATCTGCAACTAGAGTGAATGAGTTACTGTGCAGTGTGTTGGATAGTGCAAAAGAATGAAGAAAGTTTGCCTTGATATTCAGTGGTCCTGAGCACCCACCAAACTTAGCTTAGTATCTCTGAAAATCAATGCACCTGCAAAAATATTATGGCTGGGATTTTGAATGCAGTTTTGTATCCTCAGATGACTTCTCTTTTCTCTCTGTTATGTGGGTATCTTTATGCCTTGCACTGGTTTCACCAACCTCTTCTCCTCCTTTAATATAGGTTCCTAATGCAGTCATAGATTTGCTTTGGGAATTGTCTGGAAAGTCCCTTCTTTTCCTCACAAGTTTTGTTCAATTGGCCTCACCCAATAGCCAGCCCGAAGCCATGTATGTGCACTCTCACGTTTCATTAGCAAAGTGCCTCGCTTCAGTTTAAGAAAAAAATAGTCTGTGACATGTTGATTATTAACTTATTTTTTTAGAAGTACATGATTTATGGGTTTGCTTAAAAGTGGAGGAAAAATGCTAGTCCCACTGAGGTCAAAGTGCCTCTTGATTTCAGTGATCTCTGACTATTATCTCAGATTTCCAATGGATTATTTGAAGGATCATGGTATGATCCTGATCTTTCTCCAAGTCATCCTGTGTCATAAATAGCTCTAACGCCAAACAGCGCTTTTGCTGTCTTCTAGGAACTGTGTTTAAAACAAACATCAAAACAGAGTGTGCTGCATTTTTGGAGTAGATGTTTTAGTATTAAAGCTCTTCAGTTCTGGACATTGCTTTCGCTGAATGATTAGATCCTGCCTTGCAGCCCTGGGAAGGTGTTGTGGGGATGCGCCTCTGGCCTCAGGCCCACAATGATCCCAGGCTGTAAATAACTGCATGTGTCCTATCACTGCCAGGTGCTGACGTGGCTTCTTTGGTGAGGTTGATGAAACAAAGGCAGCTGTAATGGTGTCCCCCCTGTTACAAGCCTAACCCTTCCTAGTCTCCCTTCAGCTTTTTGGCAGTGCAGGTGCAGATGGGACCTGACTACTCAGCTGTAGCTATTTGGCTCCTGAGGGCAGGTCAAGGCATGTGCCTGGAGCACGGCCTGGGAAAGCAGGCGTCAGGGCTCTGGGTGTCCACATGTGGCCCTGCCACAGCCTGGCCTCAGTGTGCACAAGATGATTCCAGAAACCAGGAAAAGGATAAGGAAAAAATACAGCTAAAATAAGGTTTCCACTGGCAAATCTACTAACAAACTGTGTGAGTGGAGCCCGGGAGGCTCATCTAGGTGAGTTCAACTTCTGTGGAGATCTGGTCGTAAGATTTTGGTTGTTAATTGGTATGCTCGACCATGCTTATTAGGAAAGTGCTTAGTATTCCTGGCATGCTCCCTGCAAGTGCTGGGCCAGGAATAGACTGCCGTATGGGCACGGGGTGTGCTGTGCCTAAAGACCTGTTGCTGCAGAGGGAAAGATGGGTTTGGGGCAGGGCAGTGGACATAGTAACTGCTAGTGAGCCCCCAGGAGTGCTGCCAATAAGCTACAGTTTGGTGATGAAGGCTGGTCCTGGAAGGACAAATGTGACATTCCTGGAGTCCTTGAGGGCCCTTGATGTTGCTGCACCTCATGGTGACGCTAGTGCCCACTGTGTGCCCACTGCCCCAGCTGTTCCCTGCCGTTCAGCCTGGCACGGCTGAGCAGCCCTTGCATCACTGGGGTTTTGCAGTGCAGGTGTTGAACCTCTAAGCTGCGGCAACCAAGCTGCAAGGGGCCTCTCAGCATCTGCTGGAGCCCAGAAGCTGCTGCAGCAGCTGGCAACTGTGGTGGCAGTGCTGCTGCTCCTACTGCAGAGGAGGGACAGGCCTGCTTTGGCTCCCAAAATACCTTTGCAGACTGAGAAGCACCTACTGAAATGGGAAGGTTTACCTGGGATCTTTTTTAAGTGCCAGAGGATGAAACCATCCAGTTCCAGAAAATGAGAGAGAAAGAATACAGGTAAGCTACCCCCTCTTCATACCTTTCTAGCGGAAGAGGAAAATCCAAGGGTGCAAGAGGAAGGAAGTGCAGGATTCAAAGGTCTCCAGCCTTTGCCTGTAGCTTGGGTTGGCAAGAGATACATACAAACTGAAATGCATAGATTACAGTGACCTTTTTGGTATAAGTAACGTGATTGTGGCTAAACTCTAAGTAATTATTCTTTAGAGTTTCCTAGCATATTTCTTGTTCTAAAAAACAATGCTACGGCAAGATTCATATCTTGCTGTAATATTTTTGAAAATCAGCCACAGAGACCTTAGCAGCTGACCTGCTCTAGGTTATATAGCTTTGTGTTTTGCTTCCCTTTAGTAGATGTCAGTGTTACAGTTTTCCTTTTTCATCTGAGAATTTAGGCTTTAGGGTTCTGCCATCCCCCCAAAAAACTGACAACAAAAAACCTATACCCCAGCATCCTTTTTTCTTCTCTATTCAACCATCCACTGGCATAATTTCACAGGCAGTATGCTGAGAAATCAACTTTCCATAACTTTTTGGGGTTTGATAATTCAGGGAGCACGTACTGCACAGCATCAATCACCCCTTCTGTTTTGTTGAACGTCTCCACAGATCAGCTTGTGCTCTAAAGAGCCGCTACTGTTTACAGACCTTTCCCTGCAGTTTCACTGGCCGCAAGTTGCTTTCAGCAGAATGTCTGAATGAAAAGTGTATTTGTAAGGGGGAGAGGCCCCAAACAGAAGGAAGCTAGGGGAAATATTTCATTCCAAACTACTCTGATAAAGTAATAATGCTGTTGTGACTACATCTGCTGTCATTGGAGGGTCAAGATCATTTACAGCTTAGCTTTAAGTCACTGATAGTGTGTGCTTTTACTCACTATGATATGGCCCTTGGGAAGTCACTTGTTAATTGTACTCATATTTGTTTCATATTCAGTGACAATATCTAAAGGAGTTATTTATACTGCCGAATTTGGAGCATTTACTTGAGGTGACAGTGTTAGGAGTTTTGGTGTCTGTGTAGCTGGTTGATACTGCGGAGGGACACTCAAACAGCTGGCTTCCCTAATCATCTAAAGACATCTAAAACCAGCTTTCTTTGGTGATGATATATGCAGCCATGCTTCCCCTGACTGCTCGAGAACTCTTCATTTGAAGCCATTTCTGACATCTTACTCCCTTTTCTTCTGTAACATTGGTGGCAGAGCGTGATGAATAGTCCCTGACTCAGCTGCCTGATCTTCACTGCTCACCATCTAATTCTTGATGCTTCTTGACGGCCTTGGGTTATATCCATGTTTTGGCTGCTATTGCCCATAATGTGGAAAATTTGATACGTGCTGAGGATTACAGTTAGAATTGGAGCTCACAAAATTACATTATTTCATAAAAATGGAAGGATTAGTGAATGGACTGGATTAATAGAATTAATCCAGGCAGCCCCACAGGGATCACAGTAAGCAAATTTGTCTACTGCATCAACCTTGAGGAGCCAGTGCGATGTATACAAGAGCTGACTGAGCTCTCATGGTCACTTAGTCACTGATATTTAGAGTGCCAATAACAGCAGGCTACTTGTGAGGCACACTGGTTTCAGGAAATCATTTTGCAGGAGAAATAATACATATTGAGAAATGCACATTACATCGAAGTGAAAGGTGCTGCTTTCTGAGCTGCATTCCTCAAGGCGTATCGTTTATGGAATTTTAACCTTATGCATAATTTTATCATTTTCAAGCAAAACGTTCTATTAATTGATTACCAAGCATTATATGCTGTCCTTAAAATCAATATAATGTGTACAGAAGAAAATTCCTGTCTTTCTGTACTGCTTCATTTTGACTTTAAGCATTGTACCTGGCTTATATGTAAACAAGATTCAATGCCTGCTATATTTTATATCTTAGAAAAGAGCCATGAATTTTTTTGGAAAAAGACAGTGTTATATATGAAGAATTTATAGCATCACATTCTGAGCATCCCTACAGTGGTCTATTAAAACTAGTTTTAGCACTGTAGTAGGCTCTTCCTGCCATTAAACTGCTGTGCTCTCTCTCTCTCTTTGAATGTTTCTCGCTTTTGTGGAACTGGGAAACAGTTTGAGCTTAAAGCTGTGCTCTTTCAGCTTTCAGCCAGTATGATGTTTTGACATAGGTATGAATGTAGAGCTTTTTTTGTTCAGTACTAAAACCCTGAATGAGAATCATGAGAATGAGAAAACCCTGAGAATCTAAGAGCTGCTGCACCATGCTGACAGGTACCTTCCTAACCAAGATAGAAAGGCAAAGTGTGCAAACTTCAGTTTGACCTAGTGTTGTAGGACAAAATAAATAAAAATGGACAGTCTTATATACCAAAAGTAGCTATCCCTAAACCTGGACTAAAATTTATAATGCAAGATGCATGAGCTGGGACTAAATCCTGATCACATCTGAAGAGATATCAGAGAGGCCTCATTTATAGATGGCTATATACTTGCATATTATACATGTTCTCACTTCATGCTCTAACAAGTGAAGAAATTTCTAGAGCTTCATATGCCACCTATTGGTGGAAAAAATAAGCGGAAAATTATTTGCCTTTTCCAAACCTTTCCGGCATTTAAGGAGCATAAATTATGTGTATGCTTTCAAAAAAAAATAAGAAATAAAATAGTATTGCTTTTTAAAGAGAGGATTAAAATGATTTCAAAATAAAATTAGATATTTTTGTTTAAGATGAGTTGGGAGCAAATATTTTTATTTGAGAAATAATGTTCTATTTCTCAAATAGAGAGAGCAGTCCAAGCAATCTGTTTGTGTGAATGTGTTTACACTGAGTCTTGAGAGAGGATAGAGTTGAATGTATTACCAGCTCTTGTTTTGGAAAAGAAATGAAAGCAACTAGTGCTAAAAGTTCCCTCTTCTGAAGTCCCCTACTGGTCTTTGGGCTTCTCAATCCAAAGACTCATTCCTAAACACAGGTTGACCTGAAATCTAATTTATTTTGAAGAACATTTAGAAATAACAGAGTACCCTTCCAGTTCCCAAAAACCATTGGCTTGACTGTATCTGTCTGTGCCTTTCTGAAGGAGAAGTTCCACTTGGCTATATTGAAAAGCATGCAAAGGTGAAAGAAAAAGAGCTATCCACAATGTAGTAGTACCTTTGCCACAAGGGGATGAAAGTGCTGATGGAAATGACAGAATAGCCGAACTTGATAAAAGGTCAAGTTAAAACTACTCCAGAACAACTGTAGCTGTAAAAAATATTCTAAAAGTGAAACATATTTATTATCTTAATTTGATACAGAAGGAAAAGGAATACTATTTCTAATGAATTATCAGGGTAATTGGAAGGAAAACTCAGAAAGGGCTTGTTACTTTTCCTTCTTCAATAAAAATAGACATTTGAGCAAAACAGCCTCACAGCCCTGAGACTCCTGGGCTCTGATGGTTCTGTACTAACCAGTGCAATTTATTTTAGCTCACTTCTTGCAAGCTTGAAATAATAAAGACCACAAAAGGTTACTCCCACCTCATACCTAAACTGACTCGACTCTGTCTTCCGAAGCCAGAGCTGCAGGTATGGAGGCATATATTCATTCCGTTAATTGGGCCCAAGTACTCCTGTAGCCTGTCGTATAATGTAGAACAGTTCAAGGCATAAGAATCTGAAATATAAAGGGATGACTTGACTAATCGCACAGGTTAAAAGCCAGTCATCTTCAGGGGCTGTTGAGAAAACAAATAGCTTGATGGAAGCAGTAAAACATCCTTGTAAACTCTCAATAGATATTTTTTTTTTCAGTGTTAGCTAGGAGGAAGGTGAGTAAAATATCTTCTTTCACTTCCCATTAGCATTTGGTAAAATAATAAAGAGGAATTGATTTGATTCTTAGTTACTAAATTCTCATGACAATTTTGCAAGGTTGCGGTAAGCCAAATAACAGAGTGAGAAATCACTCCAGTATTTCTCACCTTCATTTCTACAGAGATTTTCACATCCTGTGAAAAAAAAAAAAAAAAAAAAAACCTAAAGACAGGAAAATATTGTTGCACAACCAACCAATCTTTTTGGCATTGAGTTTGAAACAAAAGTGTCTTTAATACAGTTCAAGACTAATATTTGATAAGAATATTATGTAGCAGGTGTCTGCTGTAACTGTCCGGAAGTACCGATGAAGTATTGCCACAAACCTCGGTATCTCTAAAACATTTTAGAGACAAATGTATAACTTTTTGACCTATTTGAACTACATAGTGAAGACAAAATAGATAAAATATGTCATCTTAAAATACTTTGGAAAGCTATATGATATATTTCTTTTTTTCTCTATTAGAAAGAATAGACTCTTGTACAAGGTGGAACTGAAGAAATAAAAATGCTGTTTTCCTGGCCTGCCTCTCAATTACAATATTTGCACATACAAACTGAGTAGTTTGCATGCAGGGGCCAATTAAGAGCAAAACAGTTTGTGCAAATAATCAATTTTTCTGGAACACCTCAGCAGTTATATTTCCAGGTATGAACTTAAAGCAGCAAGCATATTGGTAAATGTGTGTTTACTTCCAGTTTCAAATTCATGGCCTTTAAGTCCATATTAAACTAAAAAAAACAAAGAACAGCTATTACTGAGGCAAATCATCTTAATGCAAAAAAACCTAGAGCAACAGGTAATAAAGCAATTTCCATAGGAACACACAGAATGCTTAATTTTTTTTTTTATTTTTTATTTTTTTTTTTTTTCTGGCTGAAAAAGAACATTTACTCTTTAGCCAGATAGAAGCAACAGTTTTTAGGGGTTCACTGTAGTGCTGAAATAGTAAAATGGAGTAGCTGGGAGGTTAGAGGAATGCAGGAGTGCACTTGGTGCCATATGCAATGCAAGGCTACTGGGAGCACACAGACAAGCAACCTGATTCAAGCAAACACAAATTATCTGCTTAGCATTTTGGCTAGCTGAAGCAGGCTAATAACTAGCGAGGGGACGTACCATATTTTAAAACAACCATGGTACTTGGTCAGCCAAAATAATGGATGAATGCATTTTGATGCCTGACTTTCACACTCTTTAGGAGCTGCTTCTGATAGTCTGCACAAATAAATGACTGAAAATAGAACTTAAAATCAATACATAGCTCTGTCGTGTTGCAGCATGGAGCTTTATGCGTGGACGGCCAGTCTTATAAGCAGAGTTTGTTGAATTACTGACATTCTGATAACCAAGTGTTTGGGAATGCAGTTAAGCTCAGAGACTGCATATTGGATTTTAGTTTAACGTTCACTGATACATGAAAAATGCATTGATTGCTACCCAGCTATCTGGATATTTGGTCCCATCTATCCATCCATTATAAAAGGGTGCACAGAGTCAGTGAAGAAGCAGAATAAGCAAATGCTAAAATCTGGGCTATAAGCATTTAGATAAGCTTTTATTTTGCCTCTATGTTAAGTGATTTAATTCACTGGCTCAGTGGTCACTTATTTTCCCATTATTATGTTGAGCACATTAGAATCTTTCACATACTGTGTAAATGTACCACAGATGATTCTATACTTTCATATTTTATATATATAGTTATGTATATTTGTATATACATATATAATGTGAATTCTGAAAGAATTAAAAAGATATAGAAGGTAAAATATGTTGCTGAATTTGCACCAGTAGACACTGTGATAAATTGGATAGTATGTGTATGTGAGCGAGAGAAGGTATCAAAGAGAAGGGAAGGTGTTAAGTGGAAATACATGATGCTGCACAATGCCTACTCTTTATTTTTTAATTCATTGCTTTTAAATACTGAATGATCTACTGGGTAACTTTTAACAACCTTGAGATGAAGTGGAATGTCAGAAGGTAGTTTGGATCTAAAAGGTGTGAGCTTTTCAGTGCAGAGGTGATAGCTGCCACATGCGATTATTTCTAGTCATATCTGTGCATTTTAAGATGTTATAGCTGTCCCATGCCTGTAGAAATTATAAAATAGACAAAGGTATGTACCTAAATTGGATTTCTGCCAGATCCTGCAAGGATGGCTGGCGGTGGAACTTGAAAACTTAGCTGGACTCCATAGCTGGCCTGCTGCTTGTTGGGGAGGCACGTGCAAAAAGATGTTTAAACCTTCTTGGGTCTTCTACACTAGTGTACCTTCAGGGAGACAGAGTCAGAAAATCAGCTTGCGGAACAGTGCTCCATAAGCAACATCCATGAGAGAGTTGCGCTCTGATGGTTGTTTTGCTCATGTGGGAAGTGGTTTGTTGGAGGATGGAATTAAGTGAAGCTGACAGGGCTTTCCATAGATGGGTGCTGGGTGGTTTCACCTCTCCCAGCCTCCGTAGTGTAATTTTACCAGGATCCGGATCAGCTTACTGATCCAGGAGTCCAACTGACAGGCCAGACCCTGCAGGGACTGCTCCCGACTGCTCGAGTGTTTGAATGTCTCAGATGCCATAGACAGGGCAGTGAAAGTCTGTCTGTGGGTTTCCCTTTCAGTGTAGTTATTGTGATACCATCTTCAATTCAGAACTTTTTAGATGGCTCCGGAAGGTCACTACCATTTCAGCAGTGGTTAGACCACAGCACTTGAGCTCTGACTTAATAGATTGAGTAGCTGGTGGAATTTCAAAAGGCAGTAATAAATTGGCTGACATCTACCCTCTACTGCAAGCTGACAAGTTAAATCATCAGTAGATCTTTTACAGACTGTGTATCTTTGTAAATAATGCTTTACATGATCAATCACGCTTTTGTCCAATATCATTTTTGTATTTCAAATTGTTGATTTACTTGTCAACATGTTTCATATATTCTTACCAGAATTAAGCAGGTGTAACACTCGCCTAGGAGAAATAAAAATGAACAGTAGATAGACAGGGTTTTTTGGCCATAGAGTTTGGATTAGCTGGCTAAGTCTCCTTTTTCTTTCTTCTACTGTATAGTAATCCACTGAATAGAAAAATCTTCATCTTCTGATATACCTGCTTTTTATATTTGCTCTCAGTGAGACAAGTATAGCGATAGAGATATTACCTCTCAGAATCTTTTGATAAAGTCATATTAACCGTCTCTCCTTTGGCCTCATAATTCCTTTTGTCTCAGCAGCTGCAAAGTTCATAATCTCTCTTCCTCACTGAAAATAGTGATAATTGTATTTCGATTCCAGAGAGTAGCTGTTGTATATCTGTTTTCTTTCCAGCACGCTAATGAAATGATGTATGTGTAATTCTAATTCACATTTTTCCAGTATGATAGCAAATGCAATAACTGCTTTGCTTTGCTTTGCTGTAGAATTTCAGTCGAATGCCTCCAAGCTGCCACAGAAAATGAAAACATCTGCTTTTCAAGCTGCTTTTTGATTGGCTGGCTGACTCAGCTTGTAAAACCAGCAAACTATTCCACCATCGGTGGAATAATTGGAACAAATAAGATTTTGTTGTTGTTGTTGTTCCTGAAGTAGAATCTTTTTGTCTACGTTCTCTTTCAAAAGTCTGTATTTTGGAAAACGTTCTGAATCAAATGTCAGAAAGTGATAAGGAGCGTAGAGATAAGTAACAGGTCAGTTTGAAATGTTTTCATTTTAGCACTTGTGAAGTGATTCAGTGTCAGCTAATGTTTTTTAATTCACTTCAATGAACTCAAGTTTCCAAACAAGATGTTGCCTCCAGTGCAGGCGCTGGAACGTCCTCTTAGATAATGCTAATGAAATAATTTCTGATTATTACTTAAGTTTGGAAGAAATTGAATCATCATTGGTTCTTTCCTAATACAGTTGGTTTGAATGAATAGGCCTTCTCTTTGGAGAATTCCTGAGCAGTCTCAACAGCAGTTTCTTCTGATCCATCAATGATTCTGAACCATCAATAGTACCTAAGCAACCAATGACTTTCACTGGTCATTTATTGATTTGTTCTCTGCCTTTTACAGTCATCACAACAAGGGGAAAAATCCCCTGCCAAGGAATATTCACTGTTTACATGATTGTAGCACATTTATTAGCAAGCAAAAGGAAACACAGAGACATCATCACTGGCTTGTGAGATTTATATCAGGAGAGATCTTTTGCTTTGTGTTTTGTACAGAGTCTAGTACAGCACTCTTATAACTCTGAGGAATGGCACTAGTAGAAATCACTGATCAGCTGAACTGATAAATTTAAGTTTGCATAAATCTCAGTATGCTTGTGCAGTGCTAATTGTGTGGTTTCTGCGCCTTGTCCCCTATTCTGTAAATCATAGCAGAAAAGGATCATTTGATCATAAAAAGAGGAATGCAAGAGTGGCTTACTTCCAGCTAGCCTGCTGTCACGTTAGCTGGCTTGAAAACCCACTGCAGTCAGTTGAAGGCCTCCTCTTGTGTTCCTTTCTCCTTTTATCACTTTCTAAGAAACCAAACACTAAACTATTTCTGGCTGAGGAAGAAAATTTCTACGGGGGTAGGTGGCCCATATATCAAATTTAAACCTTCTGACTAGAAAACACCTCTTACAATAGGACTCCTTAGAATATTCCCTGGAACTTGCCCACAACACCATTGCTGTTGAGGGATTTATTGCTTGTTTATGGCGTGACATTCATCTCATGTTCAACAGTCCAAGACCCAAACCTCTGCCTAGAAGATCAGCCAGTGAGGTCAGGGAAGTGAAGCTCTGCAAAACTTGTTTAGCAAGTTAATGTCACTCGCTGCTCCTCTGCCAAAAACATGGCTGGAGCCTTGCAAGTGCCCCGAGCCTGTGGAACGTCGTCTGGTCACTTTTGGCAACACACTGGTTATTAGCAAGATGTCACATAATGGGAGAGCGGTGTGGGCCATCAGGCGTGCCCAGCAAGGCATTCACACAGGCTTTGCTGAGAACCCTCTTGGCAAGGCTGGAGATGAGGTATCTCACACCAAGTACGGCGCGCTTCTGGCAACCTGGATTTGTGCACCATTTGGCAGTCTCACCTCATGCAGTATCCAGAGTCAACTGTTAAATTAATAATGATGAAGCTCAGGTGCCGACATCCAGTCAGAGTCCATGTGTTTGCATCAACGGCTGGTCTGCCTGGGCTTCAGGCAAAACCTTCTGTCTTGAAAATGTTGATGATCAGCAGAGCCTGTGTTTGTATGTGCTTCTAAAGTAACTTTGCCTTTCATATCCCTCTTTTTTTTTTGCTTGTGACTTGGAAAGAAGTATTGGAGAAACTGCTTTCTCCATCACCAAGAACAGGGGCAATTAGTGTGGGTGAAGGCTTTTACCCACACCTACAGTAAGTTAGAAGTGAGCATGTTCCTGCTTCAAGAACAGAGAGTTCCCCTGTTCACAGAGAGCACATTCCAAAAGCAAGAGGCACAGGATTACCAAAAGCAAACAAAAATTTAGAAAATAGGTTAGAACAGGTCCTAACTCTCAGCTATTCCAGGGCTTCTGAGGAGAAAGGTAAAATTGTTGCTTTACACTTCCTCTGTGTTCCCCAGCTCTGAGGTTGGTAGGGCCAACTTCTACTCCGTGTGCGATTTAGAGTGGCTTCAAAGCTTTTTGGAATTGAATGAGTTTGCTATAATCTTCCCAGGGCCCATAATATCAACAGAGCTTGCCAGAAGAAGGGGTGTTTTGACTTCCTCCCTCACGAAAGGGGTGGTGCTGGAAATGTGCCTTGTGGGAAATGCCCAGCTTCCATTTTGGCTCACTTGCTGCTGGGGTGGGCTGGAGGTACCAAGGGGCAACCAGCAGCTGCCAGTGACATTTTACGCACAATGTATTTTTTCCCCTGAAGCTGTGCTGCAAACAGAGCTCGAGGGACAGGACAGTCATCATTTCGCTTCACTCGCATTTCCCTTTTCCATCCTTATTCACTGCAGCGTAATCATCTTCAGTCACTTTCAGAGATGTCTTTAATAATGCATCCCCTGGATACTTTGCCCAATAAACAAATTGTGGGGAAGCAGAGCTCTGTTTCAATGAAAAAGCAAGCACCTGGCATTCACTGCATTCACTGCAAGCACCTGGCATTCACTGGCATGGCTGCTGCATTTCCAGACCTGCACTGTGCCTCTCAGTCCAAAGGAGAAATTTCTGCTTTAATTAAGGATGGGTGAGAGTGAGCTATGTGCTCATAGCCCTAATAGATTGGGGTTGTTCCTCTGCTGGGACTAATCTTTTTAGTTGTGGAGTGCTGTGTCTCAGATGGATAGGCTGGCTGTTAAGGTAACACCCCAATCTGTTCATGAAGGGTTGGAAACAAGCCCAGAGAAAACGAACAACACATTTACTTTGATGCTGGATTGGTTTAACGAGAGGCTCAACAGAAACAGAGGCATCTGATGAGCTTCATGGCACTGAACTGGCAGAGTATTAACATGCAAGTGTTTAAATTTGTAAATATGTGTGCCTAATGAGCTGTTGTGTTTGGATACTTGCCCCGAGATTTTGCTTACAGCCAAGGCAGAGCGCTCCTTCTGCTGGTAATTTTAATGGTTCCATAGCCAGTGGCATGAGATTATGAATGAACAGGTTTTTAGATGTAACATATATCACAAAAGATGTAGTAGAGACAATATTGAATTTGTGCACGCATGAGTCTTAAGCCAAACACAACCTTGTTCCTTACAGACTTTCAGATTCTGGTAAAGTTGATCTTATTGGTAGGATCCAGTGGTTTTGTATTCCTTGCATTTAAAGAAGCAGGGCTCTGTTTCCAGGGTTCACGTTAGAAAGGGTGATAAATATGGTCTGACCTAGTATGAGGGAGCCATGTGGTGGTCATAGAGAGGCTTAATCCAGAGCAGACTTCTGGAGAAGTGAGTCATAAACCACAGCACACTGCAGCAGTCACCATTCCTGTATGTACCTCAGTAGGTCCGAGTCCATGGAGGATCACAACATTGAGGCACATGGGCAGTTTAAAGCTGCAGGAGTCGCAGGAGCTAGTCACACACTGAAGGTGCACGCGTGCCTAAGCGGGTGCTTATGGGTAGGGCTATAAAAGCAGTGTACCGGACTATCATTTTAGCACTTCTCCTGCAGCACTGCTGACTTGATTGCACATGTGCTGATTTTCCTGTAGAATAGGGAATGGTAGAAACTCCTGGGGAATTTGACAGAGCTCAATAGCCCAGTGAAGTAGGGCAGAAAATTAATGTAACGCACTTGCCCTATGCTGACATTCAAGGAGACCAAGATTTGTTTGCATTTCTAGACACTTGACGTCTTTCAGGCAACTCTTGATTTTACGCAAGCGGAGATTGATTACAGTAGAAAGTCGAACTATTTGTTTGTGTTGGGCAAGGGTCAGGCAGTGCACTGTTTGAGTCAGTCATAACTTTCCAGTAGGGAATGTGATCCCAGCACTTTTGAAAAAGTGCCTGTTTTTTACACAGTTATTCCTCAGCCTTTGTAAAAATGTCCCTGGGTTTGAGGTCTCTGTGTTAGTAAGGCATGGTGAACTCTCAGTTATTGGATGATGAGCAGTGCGTGTGTATGCTTAGAAACAGTCGGGTGTGGTTGGCGGTGGGTTTTCTTCTGATACAAAGTGCCTGTATAGTCCACAGACCACTTGCTGGCAGTCAGACTGTGAATATGTGGCTTACCTGGGGCACTCTCGTCTGTCAGGAATCACGGTACTCATTTCCTCCTCTTCGTGTTGTCCATCCTTAGTGACTTTCTTCTGTGACAACCACCTTCGTCTGCAGAAGATACCACTTGATTTTCTTGGCTGTGCATGCGGCCTAGGCACCTGGCACGGGAACGCGTGATTTTGTCATTGGTAGAGACAAAAGGGGAAAATAAGGTAACTTTGCACTAGCTGTCCTAGCAGTACCACTGATTTATTCTGCACCAGTGTTGGACAAAAACATACCTAGCCAATACACCTGCTGCTTTTTATTTGTTTCATTTATGTGTTTGAAACAAAGTCCAAGCAAGTGCTGCAATCCTTAGGCTGTATTTTAGCCAGTACCTATGGACTGTGACATCGTTTTGCCTTGCTACGTCTCTTGAGGGGATTGCGCCTGGCCTGACAGCCCACGCTGAGGTTACGTCCCACTTAAACTGGCTCACCTTCACAGCATCGGTGAAATAAAATCCTGAAGACTGTAAGAGCCTGGACACTGGCTTGCTTTTATTACATCTTAATTGTCCCTACTGTACATTCTTTTGAAGAATAAAATGTTTTCTCCCAAACAGTCTCCAGGCAAAGTTACGTTACAAAACTGAGCCAGGAAATGCATTCCTTTCTGACATGCTGTACAGACGCTGTGCTGACTTAGCGATGACGTTAGTACCCCTACAAATGCTTCCGGAATCACTTTGCTAGCTACATAACTACTCCAACAACTATAATCCTTAGAGCAAAGATCAACAGGGCCGCATAAGAGGGTGCTAGCACCAGCATGGTTTGCAGAGCTGCCCTTGCTAAGTAATACAAAAGCTGGCATGAAGATTCAGGGTTTTATCCCAGGTGTGTTAACCTCTGTGTTCAGGAGCCTGTAGGTAGATCTGCTTGCAAGCAGTGTATGGCTTATACTGTACTATGCATGAAGTATCCACAGCTGCAGCAAAGCCAAACTTATGTGGAGGCTTCCACATTGACCTGGTGGACTCCCTTGAGCACCTATTTGCAACCAAAGATTGCTGCATCACAGCCAAGGAGCCACAGAGCCACCTCCTGGTACTGCCTCCGTGTGACTCTGAGGCGGAGGAGAGTTTCTGGTGGAGGGGAACGTCCTAGTCCTGTGTCACAAGTGAGACCTCATGAGTGTGGTGCACGCTGCTGCTAGGGCTTTGACAGGAACAAGGCCGAAGAAGGGCTGGAGTACGGAGGAGAGCAAAGCAACAGCAAGCTCATCATCCGAGAGGAGTCTCGAGGAGCTGGGTTTAGCAAGGACCCCACTGGAGACCTCTGTGGACTGTATGTGATGCTCAGGAGGGAGCTGTTTCATTTTGCCCATAGGAGTTACATGGTTCCTGTGGGAAAGGAGATTCTTTATTGTAGGCCCTCATTCCCGTGGAAACCTGGACCAAATGGATAAATAAGTGAAACAGTTGGATTTGCTAACACTAACTCCTAGGTT
The DNA here is from genome assembly GCA_013398735.1 of Nothocercus julius. Taxonomy (NCBI): domain Eukaryota; kingdom Metazoa; phylum Chordata; class Aves; order Tinamiformes; family Tinamidae; genus Nothocercus; species Nothocercus julius. Next base: position 1,282,534 of record VZSV01000199.1, read on the forward strand.
TCAATGAGTGCTGTTTTAAGTGTTTCCTTGAACTCCAGCTCCTGCCAGTTTTTGAGGAGATGAGCAATCGAGGCAGATCTAGGAGGGATGTTGCACTGTGTTACTGCCACACAGGGAATGGCAATAGGCTGGGCAATTATGCACAAATAGTATTTACCTGACTTGGTAGCTAGCACAGAAATGCATCCTCTTAAAGAACTTCACATTTGGTGCCTTAGGGTGTTTTCAATGTGACACTTCTGTAAAACTGCTACTTTCTTTAATGCATGAGACTTAAAGCTGTCTGCTGACACTGCCATACTAATACTGTTTGAACAAATGGAAAGAATCCTGTGTTTCTTGAAAAGAAGAACCTGGGATGAAGTACAAATGGGGTTCCTACCAAGTTTGGTTCATCAGGGCATTCAGTTCACACAGCCTTTTCAAAGTCTGAGACAGCCAATGGTAGCTGCTAGTCTTGCTAATTTACATCTCCCTCCTGTTACAAGTTTGTTGAACTGCACTGCTTTGGTCTGGTTTTGCCTCAAGCATCCAGGAGGTGTTTGTGCCTGCTACGTGTCACATCACTTTGTTGCCACACGCAAAAGGAGTGATCTGGAGTTGGCTTCACCTAAATGACCCCTGGAGTCGGGAGATGCTTCCTCTTAAAAGGAATATTGTGGCCATTGGAGTTTTGCATGGGGGAAAAGGCCAGACGCTCTTTGTTTTCAGTTTTCCATCCTCTGAACCTGTATGTTCACTTTTCATTTTTAGTGAACAATTGCAGAGGACAAAATCCAATTAGTAGTTTTAGAAAGCAGGTCTGATGGATAGTTCATATGAAATCATACCACACACCAAAGGAAAGGCTAACAGAGTGTAGTCCAGTAGTTCTGGATGCTGGTCTTTTTTAGTTTAACCTGTAGAAACTAGTCCTGTGTGGATGTGATGATATTCTACTTAAGGCATGCATTTTTAAATAAAGCACCATAGAGTGCATATAGCTCTGGCTATATGTGTATGCCAAGAGCTATGTTTATAAAGAACATTATGGCAGGGTAGTGGGCACATTGGGTACTCAGTTTTTGCCTACATTTTTAAGTGTAGGCAATCATATCCAAAATAAGTCTCTTGCTCCCCAAAGTGGTATTTTTTGTCACAACCAGGACATTTGTAATATTCCCTTCTGATAGAAATACCAAAAATATCTAATTTCATCCTAATTAGCACATTCCAACTGTTGACTCATTTTCCACAAGTCTGCTGCTGTTTTCATTTCAGGTGAGAATACTTGTTCTTGGTTTCCCCTCACTTGTGCTTTATGAGAACATAGCAGTTTTTTTCTCCTAACTCATCTAAAAGATGTTTAAAGAAAGTAAAAATCCTTGTACTGGGATGTTAAATTCTATTCAAAAAAACTCTTTTTGCATGAATGCAAAGCAAAAGTCAAGACTTCTCCTGTTGTCCATTTTTTTTCCTTCTCCTTCCTTCATTCTTGCTTGCAATATAAACAATGAGGAAAATTATTTAATTCTGTTAATTCTTTCTGGTTGTGTATCTTTATACCTGCAAAATATGTTGCCCAAAGAGACAGCTAACAATGCAACAAGAATTTTTACATGTTGGCAGAGAATTATCCAAGGGGAATAGTAATGCATTCATTTTCTCACAGAAGTAATGTGGCTATTTGGCTAAATGAAATGTTTTCAGGTTATTTGGTTATTTTTCTTAAAGATTGCTAGACCACGAGACTTATCCTGAGATGTGGTGATTGGTTTGATATTCTTCTGTTGTTTTGTTTTGTTTTCTGATTGTGAAGGGCCAAGGGTTCTTTCAACTGTAGTAAATTCTCAGCTTGCCAGGCTAAATATTCTAGATGAGGATATAGATAGTTCTGCTATGGTACTGCACCCTGACCTTTCCAGCAAGGAGCATTTGAGGTTGTGAAAAAAGCCACCAGTGCACGACATGAGCAGCTGCAAGGCAGGACACGCTCGCTCCCCTCCCACTGCTGCAACATGACAGCTACCTAAGGGACCTGTTTGCGAGCGTGTTTTGCTGTTGGGACCTATACTGCAAGGCTGTTTTCTCCTGCGAAGAGAGCAGCTGTCCTTAAAATCACATTTCATACCTATCTATGCTGTTAGAGCCCTGCTCTGTCCTCTTGTTGCTGCCCACCTGCTCTTCCGCCACCCTCATCCCCTCGTACTCTCAGTCCCAGGTGAAGCCTGAAAGCTGCTGATGGTGTTCAAAGGTGGAGAAGCAGCAGCTTTCCTGGAGGTAATGGAGATGGCTTTGCTCTTCCTTTCCTAATGTGCAGGACATCTTTCAACACACACTGCTGCAACAGAGACAACAACCAGGAAAAGTTTAGAGATTATTTTCTGCTGCATGAGTCAGGTGAAATTTAAGAGTTATGGTATGGCCTTTTTCTAGGGCATGGAGAGAGGCACTGGGCTGTGTGGGGAGGGTGCAACATTATGGTCTAGCACCCTGGTCAGGGAGTTGTTTTCCTTTCTGAGCTATTCTGAGCATTCTAACTCCAAATTCAATCCCAAAACAAGGTGCAGAAAAAGTCTCACACCTGATGCTAATTTCTTGTGTGGTGGGGTGGGAGTGTGCAGGGGTTTTTCTTCCTCCCAGGTCAGCTTGCTGCCGGATTGATGGTTATGCAGAACAGAGAGAGAGGTGAGAGTATTTTCCTGGACAACGAGGCCATGTAGGTTTCCATATATTGTTTCACATAAACTGGATGCTTAACTGCTGCTTTCCATGTCGCTGTCCTCCTCCTATGTATCCTCAGTCTGAAAAGTGTTCTCAGATGTATGGATTTTTGTGCCACTGAATGCGTTGGGGCATTGTACCTACTTCCCAGGGAAAGAACCAAACTGTTAGGAGCTAAGGGCCTCTCGCCGACGTCTCCCTGCGCCGCGCATGGGAGCCGCCAGCAGCGTGCTGAGCAAGGCCCTAGCCAGGAAAGCCTGCCCTCCGAGTACCACCAGCCTCTGTTCAGGAGGGAGAGAGATGAGGGAGAGGAAGAATAAATGCTAAGAGATGAGTGGGATTTTTTTTCTGCTTCTAACTCTTAAATTCTATGTTTTTCTCCTATTTTTTTTTTCTGTGCGCCTTAATTTCTGCTTTTAGTTTCATTAAAATGCTCGAAATTGGTGTTTTAGAATCTACAGAGCTTTTCATTTGTTGGGATTGTCTTTCTTCTTGAGATTAAGTAAGTACAACTCCCAAAGAGAGGCATTCATGCTGAGAAGTAAGCCAGATTAACTGCGTTTTGCTGTGCTTCCGTACGTCGGCTGGCCTTAGGCACATCCTCAGGCTGCAGTAGCTGCTTTTGTGAGAGACCGTTCGTCATTGCCAGGCCCCTCAGTGCGTGCTCGGGGCTGCCTTCCCTTATGTGCCTCTGGTCCCAGGTCTCAGCGGGCTCTTGAACATCGTTCTGCGTCCTTTCTCCTTCAGTAATTCCACTTCGCCTCTTTAATGAGGCCAACCTGCAAAATCAGAGGGAATTTGACTATAGTGTATCAGACTGGATACAAAAAACAACTTCACATTTCTGTGTTTGCTTTGCCTTTGGCTAGAGGGTTGTGATTACAATAGAGCAAGCTTGTATTTTATTCCCCAGTGTCGTATTGTGAATCCAGCAAGGTGATTATGGAATACGTGAGAATGGCAGCTTGGGCTCCTGGCTATTTACTGCTCTCAAAAGAGCAAGACACTCTATGGCTGTGTCCGTGTTTTCTAGTGATGGATTTGGCTCTGGGCATGACGTAGCGTAACAAATTTACTAGAGGCTGTTGCTTGGATCTAATGAGTAGTTTCAATTAGCTCTATAGTGTGTGCGTGTGTACATGTGTATGTGTGCACACACATTTTGCTATCGAACAGATGTGAATATAGGGCTATAAAAGAAGCGTGAAATTTTATGTAATACATTTACCTAGGAAACTGTGATTTAGAAGAATTGTTGCCTCGCACGGTTTGTTTTTTGCACCTATGCAACTGACCTGCAGCCGCCTGCCTTCTGCTAAGATGGTACTGATGTGCTCAGCTGCATTTTTGCCATTCCTGCTTCTTGGGGGTAAGAAGCCTGCCTGTTAATTCCCAGACCAATTCCACACATTTGCAGAAGTTGGCCCGCAGATGGCTATTAATTTCCCTTGGCATCTGTCGAAGGCAAATATGGTTCTGTTGTTTTGCTTACAAAATAAACACTATACATAATTATATTTGACCTCATAATTTCAGGTGTTGCTTTAGCCTACAAAGTCTCCGGCCCATGGGGGTAGTTTTGTGCATTATTAAGTGAAAGTTATATAGCTATAGTTAGTGAATTCTCTTTGAAGCCATGCATAACAAACACATGCATAATAGTTTCCGTAATAAAGTGAAAAACACACCTCTTCAGTGGAAAATGTGTTTTCTAAGTGGGAAGCATGAAGTGGAATTAAAAGTTGATATCCTTAATTGAGACTTGAGCTCAGCACTTAATAGAGGCATACTCACCGGTCCCATTCGCTGCCTGAAACAAGCAGTTGGCGGTTGGTTTTCTTATAATCCCATTTTATGTGATGTTTTGTCCTTGGCAGCAACTGTGTAACTGAAAATTTGGAAGTCTGAAATACATAAAGCACAAGTTCTTTAGGTGAAGTTCCTGCAATGGGAAAGTTGTTCCTGGAGCTTGTATTATCTCTTCTAAAATGTGCAGTGTTCACTGAAGGCAGCACGTAATGACCCTATGACTGTTTACAGAGCTGGAAGATCTATTGCATGCAATCACCTCAGAAACTGCACAACAGATTTTATTATATGGGTAACATTAATCTATCAAGTCTTCCTATTTATTCTTTGACTATTCATCATTTGGTTGCTGTGTGCATTTTTAGGGGGATCTCTTTTGCTCTGGGGCAAGCACTGCTGAACCATTCTAATTTGTTGGATGTGTCACTGTAGTTGCAATGCTTTGCTGCTTTTTTTTTTTTTTCTTTTCCATTTTTATGCTCTGAAAGTAACATCTTTTTCTTTATCTTTTTTAAAGATAAAGACATTCCCCGCTGATACATCTAATCCTTTTTTCGATCCTTTTACAACAGTACCACAGTTTTCTGTAAGTAGAACGTACAACTAAAGAACTGTGTATTTAACACAATTCCAAGTGATTTTTTTTTTTTTTTTAACAGCGTCAGAAAGTTATGCGTTAAACCATCCTCAGAAAGATACATTCCAAGTAGGATTTAGGGTGCAAATCTGTTAAATATTCCTGTTGTTCAAATGAGTTAAGTTGCCTGCACTCAGATGTTGCTGCTTACTAGACAGAGGGCTAAGAGCTACAGGCCAAGACTGACTACTAGTGTGGTCAGGTCCAGCCTCGTGTTTAGAGCAGCTGTGTAGAGGGCACTTGTGAAGCTCCACAGAGCCTTTCCAAAGGGTGTCAAGGGAGCAGGGAGGACTTGGTCCCTTGTCTGACGACTGCCTGGCATCCTGCTGGAAAGTGCCTGCTGTGCCATCACAAAAAGGGCCTGATTTTCATTGAAATCGCATCTGAATTTTAAGGAAGCCTTTTAGTGTGTTGATGATTACAGTAGCATCCTTGTGTAATTCCCATTTACCTAATAATCTGAATCAAAGATTAGAGTTCAGGTATTGTTAAACATGCACAGAAGTGGGACTCTGCCTGTAGCCTTCTCTGTCCTTTCCAGCATGAGAAGTGATTCTGTCTTGCAAGGGACATTCTCTGATTATAGTTATAAACCACAGTAACTAACTTGTTGTTTTTAAATTGCATTCACAAAGTGAAGCAATTGAGATTTTAACCTTAACGTTTACTGGTAAAAACAATGTTTTTTTCTGACATATAATCAGAGTTAAGTAACTCCAGTCCCTGTTGGGACATGTACAATAAGTATCTCCTCTTATTTAATTAAAGAGGCTTTTCTTTTACAATCAACCCAATCATCTTGAGATATGATCTAAATGTTGTTTTTCTCCAAGTATGTATTTAAAGTCCGAATTAGTTAAGCAGTTAGTTACTTAGCAGTGTTGTGCTCTCATTAGATGTATTCAAAAACATACAGCAACTTTTCCATAAGTCATCCAAGTTTGGAAAGTACCATTGTGCTGAAAGCTAAACCAATGTTACAACATTTATGTTCTTCATAGCTACTTATGATAAGCAAAAAGATAACGCACAGAATACTTTCCAACCCAAATCACTAATTAATAGTGGTTGTTCTGACTAGTCTTTCCAAAATCCTCTTTTGTCCACATAGACCCTTGTTACCCTGGGGGCAGGGGCGTAGGGAAATCCAAGTTACAAATATTTAAAATACCATTACAATAAGAAATGAATGGTAATGGTGTACGGTCCATTACATGATTCCATACATTCCCCTGAGCGAGTGATATACAAATGCCTTTAGTGAGCCGCAGCTACGGAAGGATTCTGTGAAAATGGGAGAGCAATTAGGAAGGCAAATCCCACTGTGGTCCATAGTCCTCCGTCCCAGCACGAAGAGTGGTGAGTGTCCCCAGCAGCATTTTAGTTCAGCTCAGTGTCCTGGCATCCACAGCGCAAGCGCTGCCGGCTGCTGCGTGGACGAGCTCAAGGGCAGGGCTATGGGTCCCGCAGGCAGCTCTAACTCTGAACCTTCTCCAGGCACGTGCAGTCCCATATACCACAAACATTTGTGACTCCTTTTCCTTGTTTTTATCTTTCTGTCGTTGTTTGTTTTCCTTTTCTTTGCTTACCCTTCATGTTTTCTTTGCTTGGAGCAAAACATTGAGGTTTTATTAAGAGGTTAAAAAAAAGTTATGAATGGTAAAGTTTTGAAGGCTTTACCTTCTGTATAGGGCTCCTGGTTTTGTGGTGTCCATAAAGTTGTATTGATCTTATCAGAGGAAAAACTGCAGAATGTGGTTAACTGGACTGGTTAAAAGGGAAAGTTCATGCCAGGATCCCCTCAGAACTGCAGAGATTTCTATAAAGAAGCAGCAGACTCAGTGCCCTGCTCTTATCTGCTCTGTCACATAGATCTATTAAGTTAATGGAATTATATCTATTTAGATCAGTTAAATATTTGGTCCAAACGTTCTGTGTAAACAGGTACATATAAAAAGATGTTGGATGTAGACATCCAACCCTTATCCAGAGTAAACACACTTGAAAACATAAGGCAAGTCTTGAGCCAGTGTAATTTGTCAGAGCTCTGTTGACTTAAGCAAGGCTGAGAGACTTGACATCAGCTTGCAGAGTGGCACCACCTTCTCTCACGGTAAAACTGGAGCTCAGAAAAGGGAGATCCTCTATGAAGAGCACCAGGCTTGCTCTCTAAAGCTGAGTTTTAAGAGCTGAACAAGAGAGAAGACTGAAGAGGGTGCATTAACCAGCACTTACCCAAATAACTGGCCAGGGTTGAGGAGGGAGAGTTCTTTTAGTTTGTTCCATTAGCTAGCATTTTCATTTGACTAATTTCATGAATAAATGGGAAATCCTTTCACTTCAGAGGTTGGTCTGGAATATCTGAGATGCTTTTAGTTAAAACATGAGCAGGCACATTTTAAGAAAAGCAGCAATAGCCAAACGTTCGTGCCTGGGCTCAAACAAATCTCCCTCTGATTAAACCAATTTGTTTCTGCTTTTAGTGTTAATCCTATGTGGCTTGCAGAATTTGAGACATAAATTTTTTAAAAAAAGAAAAAGAGCTGTGATTCAAATTGCTGCATAAATATCACATGCTCCCTGGGCATGGTGACTTTTCTTCCTCCCTCCTGTGAAGTTTGAATGACGCTCAGAAGAAAATGTCGTCACGAATGAGGCCCATAGCAGTACGGGCCGTGCCCACAGCTGAAGTGCTGCAAGCATTCCCCCCAACTGAAGATCCTGTGCATGCCATGAGCACAAGCCACTGGGGTTTGGCATTAGAAATAGGACAGTACCAATAAGTAGGGCAGGGCCATTTTGTTTTCCAAGATCTTTTTGTCTATCTTAAACCAGCACAGCCAACGTTGGCTTAACATTGCCTGTCGTTACAAAACTCTTTTGGTCAGCTCGCTTTATTGCACTTAGAGGTAACGCAGTGATGAGAAGTGGTGTTCTCCAGACGAGCACGGCTGCCATGGAAATGCCTTCACGTCTGCACGTGGAGTTTGGTCTCGTATAGTGCAGGCTACCGTCAGACTTGTCACTCGGGCATGGCCATTAAAGCACTGTCAGAACAACTGCCTGCTCAGCATCTATGGGGATTGTACTGGGCAACTCTAGCTGCTGCCTGTGGGTTATCCGTTTTATTAGTTGTTCTTACTGCGTGCTTGGCAATGAGTAGGATAGTGAAAACAGGCGAGAGGAGCAGAAGCTAATCTACACTTTTTGCTTTTTGTGTCTGTGTGCATTTTTTTTGTAGGCAGAGTTTACAGACAGCAAATTACCGTGTTGTGCCGTGCAGTCATCTCCTAAGATACCACCGATGGCTCCGTCACCCATCCTGAGATCGTTGGCAGAGACTGTGCCAACCCCAACAGTGCAGACAATGTACCCATCACACAAACCTGTTTCGCTGGCAGACAGGTACTGTGCGGTTCTTTCACAGAAGTCTTATGGTGCTCTGTGCACTAGAGGAATGGCCTTGGTTTCTCTTTTCCTGCCATAACTCCAATGGGAAAACAATACTTTCTTTCTAAAGAGCTGTTTCCCCCAATGCCAAAACATGTTCAGTTGCTGTTTTGTGGGTAATCGTAGGTAAAGAAATATATCTATACTTTATTTCTTTTCTGAGGGAAAATCTGCCTTAACTGCTGCAGCCAGCACTTTTTCTTGACTAAAGATTAGTGTACCATCCCCCTGGCCGATGGGCTGGGCTGGAGAGAAAACGCTGTGCAGTTTTCCTTCAGGCAAGTCATTTTGCTTGAACCACAAAAGTTTTCTTTTAATAATTGCTGTTGCAATTTGTCTTTTGAAATTAAATGTCTAGGGGGAAAAGCTGAGGTTGAGAAATGTTTACTCTTCTAAATGAAAATCAGGCTCTGGTTTTCTATTTTTTTAAGTAATTTCAAGCTGCTGTCACCTTTCACGTAATTTCTTGGAGAAACAACAAGCCATCCCATCTTTCCACGGGTAGCCTGTATTCCCTTTTCTAGTCTTCCGTCCTACTGGTTTTGTATGCTGACTTCTTCACTAGGATTTATTCAAAGCTGGGTTTCCTAAGCTGATGATTTTCTGAACAGAAACGAAGGAGCTGATACATTCGGTACTTTGGAGCGCAAAAGCCCTAGTATGGGCCAAGGGCTCCCAAACCCAGGGTGTTTCTGTGGACTCCAGAGCAGTTCAATCCAGCAGAGACAGGAAGCTCTGCTTCCCTGACGCCCACGTGCTCATGAAGCAGGAGTACAGCAAACTCAGTGCATACGAGCGTTCCTCGATATCGAGCCGTGCTGAGGAGCGGAAAGCTCTAACGCTGATCTTCTGCAGTCTTATTTACTCTATCTCTTTCTTTATGATTTATTTTTAGAATCCTAGTCCAGCTTTCTTTAGAGTCAGTGACCTTTAATGTGGATGAGATTAAAAATAAAGTGTTTTGCCATTTGGGTCTTTTATGTCCTTTTTTTTCTTGCTTCGGTTTGCTGTTCAGAAATATCAGCCCATACCTGGTTTTGAACCACCCATCAGTTTTTAGCCTTTTCCCCAAGCCGACCTTTTCTCCCCTCTAGCGGTATTGCCAAAATGTTAATGATTTTAAATTGCAATATGAGACTTGTTGTTGCTCCCGTAATTGGTTGTTTGTGCGTTAATCACGCAGCGCCGAGACCCTGAGGCGTGAGCTCGAGAGGGAGAAGATGATGAAAAGACTGCTCATGACCGAGTTGTGAAGTCCTCGCTTCCGCCAGACGGAGAAGGGGCCGGGGCCTTTCACGTGCCTTCTGTCTGTTTACATTCCTCTGCTTCTGTGTACTCAGCGTGGTGCGTCGGGAAACCCTGCCGTGTGCCTGGCTCGCCTGGATTCACCCCCACGGCTTGAAGGGAAGGCTCGGCGAGACTCCCACTCCAAGGAGCAGCTTTACTTACTTGCTGCTGGGAAAGAAACCCTCACTCCGTTCTCTCTCCTGAGGTTTTATACTATTAATACAATTAATTTTCAGGTTGGTTTTGGTAAATCTAGGGCAAAAAGGATCAGCGAGGAGCATACTGATTTCTATTGGGAAACACTGTTCTGTACATATGTTAATAACTGCACAGAGATTAATGTTATGCAGAATATTTTGATAGTAACATAGAAAATATGTCATTTTGTACAACGGAAAATTGCAATGAGCTACTACTGCTATTTGTTAAAGAATCATTTTTAAAGTGGAAGAATGAATATTAAATCCTAACCCCAGGACTGTTAGTCTCCACAGAAAAGTAAACAGCTGTCTTATCAAATTCCTAACCTTAACCTTTACTCAGAGATATAAATAGCTGCAAGGGGGAAAGAAACCCCTCCCTACAGATATCCACCCCCAAAGCTCCCTGTAGTTTGTCATGGTGACCTAAATCTTAAACTAAATCGTACTTGTTTTTCCATTAATGAAAAGATCAGTTATTTAAAGTAATTTACTACTGACTTTCTAGCTTGATATTGACTTTTTTAATTAAGTGGGAAGTTTTAACTTCTCCGAGTTGCCTACGTATTAGGGCTTGCCCGCGGGCAGGCAGCTTCTGCCGGCGCAGTGGAGTCTGCAGAGCCTTATCCGCGGGGCCGCAGCTTACGCAGGGGGCGTGTATTTCTTTCCTGGATTGGTAAAGCGCCTTCCTGAATGACAAGAATTGACTGATCCATTTAAATGGCAATGGTCATCGGCGGCCGGGCTGGGTCCGTACCCGTTTCTTCGCACGGCCGGCCGGTGCGTCTCTGTGGGCACGCTTGGAGGGAAGGGCTGCCTGCGTGTGCGGTATCCTCTGCTTCTGGTGGGACTATCTCAGGCATGAAGTTACGTGGGTGTCCGAGTGTTAGCAGAGTTGCAGCTTCAGGGAGTGTACTGATCCTTAACGGTAACGTTACCAAACAGATTCCTACGAAAAAAAGCAGCTCTCCGTTTTCCCGTTTAGTATTGTGGAATTACCCGAAAAGCTACCAACAACCGACTGTCAGCTACAACATACTATTCCTACGGGAAAGCTTTTGTGTGTTTTATATGGCTGAAGATGTATATTTTTCTGTTACTCTGTATACTGTGTTCTCTTGTTTGTATTAAGATAAAAGATTGCCCTTAATTTGATACTGATTATGAGGGCTTTATCTCAGCTTAACCAGTTTCTTAGCGCGAAGCGACTGTTGTAAGCCTGAGTTTCCTTCAGAGTTAGCCTGGGCTCTTTTTCTGATAGGAGAAACTTCAGGAGTGTTACAGGGTCTTGGTTTTAACGTGGCAGTAGAAAATGATTCATCTGTTTTATATTTAATGGGACAAGAAATTTGCCTCATGCTCCCCAAAGAAATGCAGCAGCCCCGAACCTTCACACTTGTAGAATGGGGCAAAATAAACAGCACAACTGTTAGGTAGAAACTGGCAAAACAAAATGCAATGGAGTAGCGTGAGGAATAGGCACAGGCAGTCATCGAAATACACCCGGATTGCAGGTTTGAAAGTGCTCAGATGACTTTGCTGAGCAATCAAATGCAGCTTGTACATTGTCAACCTTCTAGTGACTGGGCCAAGACCTTTTTTTGGTGTATATTTTTACATACTGCTCCATCAGTCTAAGGCTATTAAAAAGGGATTAGGAACATGATGTCCCTGGGAAGAAATCAGAAAGGAGGGCAGCACAGTAGCAGGTGTACGAGACTGCGCCTTCCTTTTCTTGTTACCCCTTTTTCACTGCTTCCCGGAAGGATATTGATGGAAGGAGGCAGTGTATTTTTCCGTGCCCGAGTAAAGGATAAAGAAGGGGAGAGTCTAGTTTGAGGCGCGTTTGTTGGAGCAGGGAGCCAGGTAAGTTGGAGTGCGGCCACCACTGACTCCAGCTGGGGCTGGGCTCTCTGCTGGCTGTTAGGCAACTCCTAGTTGCACGTGAAGTGTCCTGCTGTTGCACAAAGTCAGCAAGGAAAACAGATCTGAGCACAGCGTTTAGTTGGACTGATTGCCCTGGAGGCCTTCAAGTGAGCAGGAATGGACACTGGAAACCCTGGAATATGCCGTGAAGTTTGGGGACGAACCTAGTGACCTGCCTGAGGGCAATCTAGTCCCGTAAGCAAATGCCTCCAGCAGACCTGAACGTCTGGCCCAGACCAGCCCACCAGATTTTCTGGCCCATGGAGAAGCTACTAGGTTACTATTTTAAATGCAGCATCTTACTGCTATTGTATAAAGATTCTTGAGCCGAAATATTTGGAGCGGGAGAACAAGAAATGTGAACCAAGGTAACTTCACAGCGATGGGGTCTGCACGGCTGAGGTGTGCTTGGGAGTAGCTGAGAAAGAGCAGAGCCTCCTCTGGCCTTGATTCGCAGCAATTAAAGAGCACAAGGTCCCACAGGGGCCTGGGCATGGGTTCCTGCAGGGCTTTTTCTGCAGAACATCCCCAATTGCGTTGGTTGCCTCGTCTTGTTTGAGTGTCCTGTCCACTGGCTGCCACTGTTCCCTATTCTGCAGCCCAATGGAGCTTTATTAAAATATTTTGCTGATATTGAACTAATTTACCTGCAGAATGCCACCCTGTTGTTCTTTCTTACTACGTACTTCCTTCAGCTACGCTTAAGCGTCTCGGTTTTCACGGTTTTTGAATATACACTCCTGCCTCACTTCCGGTTGGGAATTACAGTTTTAGGACACTTGTTACCCCAAACCACTGTAAACAGGGCAGTGTCGACATGGATGTATGCTGAGGGGCTTATACTCTAGATTTGCCCCTGGACTTTAACCTCACAGGTGTTGAAGGATGCTCTGCCTGAGGGTATGTCTATATAATAGCGCAGAAGTATCCGAGCTAGCTTTAATGAGCTTGCGTATGTAGTTGTGGCAGCATGAAGCCCAGCACAGACTCTCATTATCATGTACATTGACACGCGTAGAGATAACGCATTGAGCAACAGCTTTCCGGAGCGCGGTCAGGAGAGGCAGCGACAGGAAAGGGGACCCGAAAGGAGTTTGTCTTTTCAGGCCTCCTGGGAAAGGATCCATCTCACCGGACACTAACAGGCCCGGCTCTCGTCTGGAGAGAGGAGGGGTTGCCCTCCAGGGATAGCTCTGTTCCAGCGGCTGCCTTTCGGTGGCTGCAAGTTAAGTGAGACGGATCCTACTGTTGGTCCCCCTGGTTAGGCGGACGCTGCAAACCCTTGCCGACGCAGCTGCATCACGCAGGGCTGCTTCGAGGTGTGACCTGTGAGCGACACAGCTCTGCCAGCAAAAGCCTCGCGCCACGGCGGGAAATACGCCAGCGAACCCGCCCTGGCTCTCACAACAGGGCTTCGTTTGCTTCGTTTTTTCCACCTGCGAGAAGAGCAGAGCGCTGGGCTGTCTTACAGGAGCAAAAGCAGAGGTGCACGTTAGAGATGTGTCTGGTCTGGGAGCAGCTGGTTGATGAAAGCCCCTGCTGCAGCTACCCTGGCACAGACGAGCGCCCGGCTCTTGGCAGCGCCGCAAGAGCCTTGCTGAGCAGAGCCCGGCTCTGCGGCGTGAAGTCAGCTTTAAGTGGCAGGATGCAGTGGTTTCATGTTTGGGTGATTCCAACAAACTTGATTGGCCATTTAAATAGCTATGCAAGGAGATAAATATTTTCTCATATTGCAGTCTCTTCTGGAAGCCGATCAGTTGTGGTTTGTTTCTGTGTGGTTCAGCTGTTTTGACCATATCGTTTTAAAACGAACAACCACATTTTTTTTTTTTCGGAAATGTTGTACGAGGTCTCAAATCTCTTTCAGATCCCACAGCGTGTACAGATTTTTCATGTTTCAAACACATATTTCAAACACACACACCCTGGAAATGCAATGTTTGAAAATTAACTCCTCAAAAGTTTCGTTTCATGACTTCACCTCTCTCTTGCTACAGGATGCCTACGTGCCCATTTGAAACAGAGCTGGCAATGCAGTGAAACGTTTCATTGGAGGCAGCATCATGTTCTGTTTGAATTGTTTACAAATAGCCTTTGATTTTTTCTTTTTTTTTTCTGAATATATTTCTGGTTCATTGATTACAAAAAAACCTACTCGTAATTATGCAATGGAATAGCCTTTTTTTCCCTTTTTCTTTCTTTTTTTCTCTTTTCTGATGTCCTGATGTTCAAGGAGTTTGCAATAAATATACTGAGACTGATCTCTGATTGCATGTAAGATCAGCCTTACAACTGTGTTTTGTAAAGTTAAGTGCCGTAAAAGAACATGCAGATGATGTGGGGAAGGGAGCGAGTAACTGGAGGAGCGTCTTTGGCAGCTGCGGCCTCAACTGGTGGGAAGCAGCTTTGGCGCAAGATTGCCGACACCATTCTGTGCCACCTCAGTAGCAGCCTCCATCATCAGGCAGTGTGTGATGGCCTTTTGTCGAGAACATGCCTAGAGAGAAACTTTTACGGCTCAGCTGTTTACCTGTTCCTGTATTCATGCCTGCAATAAATGAGATGAAAAATAAATCGCAGTGTTTGAGCAGTCTGTAGTCAAGCCAGAGACTTAGGAGACGTGGGGCAGTATAGCAATTAAAGGAGAACATCTGGTTGCTCATAACGTGGATCCACCTTCAGCAGAAAGAATCTCTCTCAAGGAAACAACACAGAATTTCCTCAAGAAAGCCAGAGGGTTTTCTTCAGCTGACAGTTACCTCCACTGGGTGACTAATGAGTTCGGGCAGCTTTGCTAGATACCTGGACTGATAAAGCACTGGCAGAATCATGATGGAGAAGCATAAAACATGGCATGCTGCTGCTGTAAGTGTCTTTTTTGTTTGCTTTAAGACGATTAAAACATTTTCCTTAGTTTTTGCCATTGATTGTGCCGCTCTTTGAATGTCTAGACAAAAAAGTTGCTTCAGAATGAAACATTTCCATTTTCTTCTGTTTGAAGACTTAGTAAATCAGGACATTTTGACATTAACTTTCCTGCTGAGCTTATGAAAGGAAATCCCAGGAAAATTCACCCCATTTTCTGAGGTTGCCAGAGCTCTATTCTGAAGGTATACGATCCCATCACAATTTCTTCAACTGGGTATTCATCTATTTTTAATCTCTATGCAGGGAAAGCTGGGGAGCAAAGGATTAGCATTCTTCCATCAGTACTCAATTTATGCCAAGAAAAATGATTATCCAGCCAGCAAGCCTAGTTAATTAATTCCCCTTAATATATGCCTTTGCTAAAGAAATACTGTTCTGGGGAGTAGGGGGATGACAAGCTGTGCGCTGGAAGGTCGGCAAATACACTCATATAACTTCCCTGGAACGGAGAACCGTGAGGACTTCAGAGCTTTACTTTGAACGATTTTTAGTTTTATGATCAGATGAGTGACCTGTGGGATTGCACAAAAGGTTGTTAAGAAAATTTTTGTTTCTCAGGGGACCTGCTTTCTAGGGCAAAAAAGAAGAAGAGTTTTCTGTGCAGGTACTATAACACTGTAAGGGAGTGGGAGAGCCGAGGCACCAGCTGCCAGTTGTGTTGCAGAAAACAAGCTGCTATGCGGACGGGCACCAGGGCTTGTAAATTGGTAGGGCCCCAGCCCCATGGGACAAAATCCAGCTTGAGGCTGGGACTTGAGGGAGTCCTGTTCTCCGTGACCACAGTGGGGCCTTCAAGGCGGCCAGCGCTGGCCCCCCAACACCCCAGTGCAACTTGCGCAGAAGGGCACGTGGGGCGACAACCGCCCCGGGGACAGAGTGACCCGGAGCCCAGCCAGGCTCCGGCCTTGCTGGAGCGGGTGCCAAGTAGCAAAGGAGGTGAAAGACCCAACTATTGCTCTGCCATTTGAGCTCCCCTGGCCACCTCATGACAGGCTCTGCAGAGCATCCGCAGCTCCTGGCGTGAGATGCAGAGAGCAGGTCTGCCCTTTTGGAGTAGCTGGGTGTTCGTTCATCTCAGCTGCGGCATCAGGCTACACCCTGGGTCACCCAGACGCTTCTGAAAACCCTGACGCTCACAGCTGTGTTTCATCTGTTGCCAGTAGCACATACGGTATATGTGAGGTGAAATCCACTTTCCGCAGCCTTTAAGGTCTGTGATGGTCAGAGAAAAGGAAGGGAAATAATATGGAGAAAAAAGAGTAACTGGATAATCTCATAGCCAAGCATGGCACTGAAACAATACTTGCCTTTTTAGTTTATTTTAAAACTATACATATATATTGTTACACATTTTAAAAATCCATTTAATCATATATATGTATGTATTTTTTAATGAGTGTTTCTACAGAGAGCATGATATGGAATGCCAGTGTCCATACAGCTTTGCCATCAGTGTATCTGACACAGCAGTGAGGCAGAAAAAAACATGTGGATTGTTACTGCTTCATGCACTGATTATGCTGCTCTTTAAGTGGAGAACCATTTACCCTCCTGCGTGCTTCCTCCACTGCCTTTTATTAGCAAGATCTTTTGGCTATTCTTAGGGGAAAAAAAAAAAAAAAAAAGCAGGTCATGGCACAAATTTATGCCTTTAGTGCTCAGAATCAGAGCGCCCCACTGATTTAAAGCACTTGTGCCATTTTTATATATATATATATTTGCTTTACTGCTTTCCAAAACAAAAAGGGAGATTTCCATGCTAATAGCTGCCCTTTCTGGCTGCTGGCTCTTTCCAGCAGTGCCAGAGTTGGTGTGGGTGCAGGAAGGCTTGGCAGGAGGCAGCCAGGAGGTTTTTTGGGGTGGTCTGAGGATGCACCTTAGTACCTCCTTCCCTCTCGGGGTGCTCTCCTTGCTGTGGCAGAGGCTGATGCAACCACAGTGTCCATCAAGGCGGCTCCGTGCTGCCCTGGCAGGAGGCAGCTGGGGTAGCTGGGGCTGGGCAGCTTTTGCAGCACTGTGGTCACCCCAGTGAGGGTCTGGGGATGGAGGGCTGGGGGCTTCAGAATGCAGGGCCGTCGGATTTGGGGCATTTATGTAGGAAAAAGTCTGAGATTTGGGAGATTTGGAGGTTGTGGGGCTGGATGTGTTGATGGGTATATGTGAGTATGAGGAGATGTGCAATAGGGCTTGGGGAGGAAGGTCAGTGTGAGGGGCTGTCTGCCTGGGTATGCGAAACTAGCGATTTGATGGCAGGGGCACTGCTGCAACACTGCGTCACTCCTGCCTTCTGCAAAGAAATTTCCTGTTGTGCCTTCTGGAGCTGCTAAACCCCTATGGCTTGGTCTTTATTTGGGTAAGTGCCTGAGCTCTACCACATGGCTCTGGATGTCAGTGTGTAAAACCAAGGAGAGGAAGTAACCTGTTTCATGGCCACAAGAACAGTCCCATTTTTTAACCTCGAGCCTGACAAGCCAAGGCTCAGGAGGGATCTGGCCGGTTTGTTTGACCACTTACCCTGGTTATTGCACCATGAGCAGAAGGCATCTCTTCTAACCACCTGCTCCTCATCCCCTTCATGTTTCTTCAGCCTGTCCCCTAAATCCTCCTTCTTAAAGGGGCAGGTGCCGAGCAGCTCTCTTTTATGACTGCCTGTTTCTTTCATCTCCTTTAAGCATCCTTCTCCTCAGGTACGAACACCTCTGGTTTTGTTCTCTTTCCAGGGTAAAAAAAAATATATATATATATATCTTGCATTTATGAAATCCCTTGCCAGCCCTTTCTCTCTCTCACCATGAGCATGGGCTCCTAGAGCTGCACTCGTCTCCCACCCTTCCCCTGTGTCTCACGTGTCTCGTCCTCCCTCACCCTCGAGCCTCCATCTGTCTCACCCTGGGACACCCTTGGCCGCAGTCACACACTCTGGCCTCTTCTGCTCACGCCGTGGTATCCCCATCTCCCCAGCTGGCTCCGTTCACTGCCTGTCCACTGCTCGCAGGACTCTGCCTAGGGGCAGGGTTCACTAAGCATTACAGGTCGACGTGTTTTTACTAGACTAAATGCCGATTGCAAAGAGGGCCTGGACAAAGACCTGAGAAGACAGAGGCTTCACTTTATCAGCAAGGACGGAGATCTCCGTGTCTAGGAGTGCAGCGGGGTGCATGGCCCACTAGCCAATACTCTGTTGGCAGGCTGCCTGGGCCCACCTGGTCAGACAGAAATCCGCCAGGAGGTGACCCCTCCTTAAGGACCATTTGCCTGGTGAGGGTCTGCCAAGAGCTGTAGCAGTGAAAGGCTCCCCTTTGGTGCCACTTAAAAGTCTCTGGGCACCTGTGCTTGGTGAGGTTCCCATTGCAGGACATGATGGGATGTAAGGGCATGGAGTAATATTTTTAGAAGGGGTGGGCTTTGCAGTTGCTCTGCCTTTGAAATGCAAGCCTTTCATTAAAGATAATCTTGCCTCCTTCCTCCATTGACCGTTTTGCTTCAAATATTGTGTTCCACATACATACATTCCTGCCAGACAGAAATATTGGTCCCTTTACTACTCTGTGTAATATAAGATCAGGTCTTCAGCCATGCTGCTCCATGTTGCTATGCCAAACCCCTAAGCAAAAGAAAGGAAACTGTAGGAGTTGTTGGGAGAGGGGGGATGTCTCACGTCTTCCTAGTGCTACATTGCCCAGCTCATTACTCCTCTTTGGTTGCATTAAAGTAAGTGCTCTCTCTCAAAAGCAATGCAGCTGGAATTAATCTTGTTACATATTGTGTAGTTGTAAATCACAAGGGCAGCACAAGTTGATTTTTCTGTTTTAAGAGCACACAACCTCTCACTTGCTAAACCCAAACTACTATTCTGGCAATGAAAAGCCATAACAAACTTCCCAATTCACCCACCTGGGCTCATAGGAGAAAAATACCATTAAGTCCTAGTGCAGCTGTTTTAAGTGGTGGGGTTTTTTTTATTTGTTTGGGGTTTTTTATTATTATTATTTATTATTTTTAATTGACTTTTTTTGAGGGGTGGGGAGAGTGTTTGAAAAAATGAAAAAGTCCTTAGAGTAGCATCTAAGAAACCCAAATGCTTCCTGGGGTGAGAGAAGGCTTCTTACAGCCATCAGAAGGATCGATGTGCACTCTTCATCCACTTCTTTGGTCTCCACCTCCCATCCTGCCCCAGTAACACAGTTTTGGGGCCTTCTCCAGAAAAGCTGCATTAATGCAGTGCCTTGAACCGCTGCTCCGTTTGTCTACTGACCCATCTGCGGTGGTTTGAAACATCTGCCCGCTCAAGAACTGTCTCTGAGGCTACTGCTTCATGACTGGCCCAACTCAGAGGCCCCAGGCACTGGAAAGTGCAGATAAGCGCCACCTTTCCCACCTCTGAGAGTCCCATCATGAGATACTGGTAAGACCAGAGATAGATTCAGCTCAGAAGAGCAAGCTCTGTCTTCATAGTTATATGCATGATCTGTACATAAAGCACAAGGCTCTTCCTTCAAGGGGCATCCTGTTTTGGAAAGGAATCTTTCTGCAACACTAAAATGAACAAGTTGATCTACAAGGGTGCACCTCTGCAGATCCCAAGCCAGTGCCCCCCTCCAGGCATGCTGAGTCCTACTTTCCTACTCTCGCTGTACCTGCTCTTGCAGGGCACCTTTGGTAGAGAGGCTGCTTGAAAATCCTGCCACTGACGCTGTGCCCAACCTCAGCAAAGGGGCACTGGGACCTCCTGGAGTGGCCCCGTGTTTCTATAGGGTGGCTCTTTGCCTCACATACTGGCTCTTGGGCATCCCCAGAGTACACTTGCAGGTCTAGTCTTAGGTCCGATTATTGTTGTTTATGCTCATATTCTATTTGAAAGAAGAAAGAGAAGTGATGCTTCAGTAGGTCAAAGAACATAAGGAGATAAATGTAATTGCAGTATATTGAAGGATACTATTGTTTAATTAAAAACACATGAATTATGCATGTATCTCTTCCATAGCCTGTAACTATGTGGACTCAAGCAGTTTCTGACTACGTTCATTCCAGCTACCTCATGAAATGCATGGCCGCTTAATTCCTCACTCATAGGCTTAGCACCACCAGCACAGCTCTCCTGATGAGTAAACAAGAATATATTCAGGGTGTGCTAGGTGTTGTGTTTGCTTTCCTGTAACAGAACAACGGACACAATGGTCATTCCACTGATGGCCACTCTAGAAGGATATTTGGGTCCCAGAAGGGTGGGTGTTGCCTTTCTGAGAACTTTTACAAGAGGATTTGGGGTTGGGCTCTGACATCTGGGCTGGTGCCCCAGAAAGGGACGCTGGGCCCACCCGTCTGCCTGGCAAAGGTGCGACATGAAGAAGCAGCTTTGGGGCAAGGGGATGATCCTGAAGACACGGAGCACCTGCAGCTCCTTGGAGCGGACCCAAGGCTGGCATTGCTTCACTGCTTGATGTCACTGTGAGATATCTGGGGGTCAGCCGAGCTTTCAGTGAATTTACTGTAAGTCATTTCATTAATACTGAAGAGTGTCCTTTTATAAATACTTTATTGTCCCTCAGGGTGAACTGAAAATCTTCACCGTCAAGGCAGACAGTTGCTCTTTGTAAGAATCCTGTGCCCATCACAGCAGATTATGCATAGGGCTGCACTATCAATCTTTCTCTAAAGACTTCTTGCTTCTCATATGTTCATTTACCAAATGTGACGGAGCAAACTCCCACGAGAGAAAACAGTTCCCATTATTGTTAATGGAAAATTCAAACCATCCATTATGAAATTAAAACAGGAAATAAGGCATTCAGGGGAGAGAAATTCCTTTCACTGATCACTTAATAGATGCCCATACGCACAGTTAGAGCATGCAATAAATCCCACTTCGTTATCAACCAGATGTGCTACCTTATGAAATCTGAATCCCAAAGTTCATTTCTAGCTAATTTACTGTTGATTTCTTTCTCATTTCCATGCCTTATGGAAAATAAAATGGCCAAGATACGCTTTTTATGCTTATACCAATTATGCCTTTTTCTTCTGTGTAAGCTTTGGCCTCGATTCAGCAAGGCACTTAAGCACATGCCCAGCTTCAGTGTGTCACTTGTCTCCCAGGCTTCACTCAAAATGGATGGAGTAATTCAGACAGTTACAGCTAAAGCATTTGCCTGTGTTGCTTGCTGTGCTGAGACCTTAAATCACAAGATATTCTTCTTACCAGGCACATTTGATAAGGTTCATTCTCTTATTTTCCTTCATGCTTTTCTGCTGATGCAGTATCAAAGTCTGCTTGGACACACACACATATATACATATTTAAATATATATATATTTATTTGTGTGTTATTTGTATGTATATATATTTAAAGCTACTGCTTGGATAAAGACAGGTTGGAGAAAGATAGGTGGTTTAATTTGGTTTATTTTTCTGTCTATACCTGGTGTGATGAGATTTGAAAAAACACTCTGTGCTAAGCCTCCCATCTTATCGGCCTCACCTGCTGCATGAGGGAGGCGGCTGTGGGTGGAGGCCCCCTCAGGCACCATACGGAAGGAGAGCTTCATTAGGATACTATGGGAAGGAATGTATGGGTGTATGCAGGCCTAAGCATGGAGGGTTGCTCGAGTTGGATGCCTCTGCTCTGGTGAAGAATGATCCAAAATAGCTGATACCTAAAAGAGGTTTGGGTTTGTTTGCTTGACAAGCTGTGCCTGGGGTGTGTTACAGGCTACAAGCCCTGCTTTTGGTACTCTGAAGACAGAGGAGACTGAAAATAGGCAGAGGAGGACTGGCAGCTGCAGTGTGAGTTGCTGCTGTCTCGGTGCCCACTGCTCCTTTGGGGTTGTTGCTGCCCTGTGAGATGCAATGGTTATGTTTGTACTGCACCTGCTAGCTGGAGGTTGGGCTTGCTCTGTGCTCCGGGTCACCTGGAGGTGTCAGGGCCGAGCGCCTTTGCTTGCCTGCGAATTGTACCTGACTTTGGAGTGTGCAGAGAGGCTTCCCGGGAAGCCCTGAGGTAGCTGGTGCGGCCGAGGGCTGTAGGGGCAGGCGGTGGAGGTGGGGGCCTCCCAGCCTGCAGGGTAGGCACGAGAGTTAGGTTGTGGAGGAACTTCCTCGGCAAAACAGCTCCATAGGGATAGAAGTAGCTGTAGGTCCCTTGCCTGAGCACAGGATGTAGCCTGCACTTGCTAGGTTTGTCCATAAGCTAAGGAGAGGCGTGGAACATTGGCTCCGCCGGGAAGAAAGCCCCTCGCTCCAAAGCGACAGAGCCCTCGCTCCTTGTTAGGAAGAAGATGTGAGTGCTAACTCTAATCAGCAGAGGTCATCCTACATTACGATCAGCCTATTTTAGAAATGCTTAAAGAAAAAAAAGACAAAATTAGTACCATCCCTAAAGTCCTAGGTTGTAGGGAGGGCAAAATTAGAGTACCTCCCCCTGCCATGTAAATATTTGCTGATGCCCACACCTGGGAGAATCCTACACAATATCAATCCCCAATAAATAACTTGTTTGTTTGCTTCGAGGGGCTTTCCAGATGGCAAGTGCTTTAGTCAGGGCAGTATTCTCTAATCTATCGACTTGCTCTTCTCCCTGCCTGGAGGGCTCCCTCTGACAGCACTGCTTTGTAATTCACAAAGGCCAATTCACAAAGGTAGGTGATGGTTCGCTGGAATTCTTAAACACCATTGAATTTTTTTTTTTTTTTTTGCATAATAACTGTGTCTCATGCAGGATAAATATGCAGAAGGTTGAAGCGCTTCTGTTGCCTAAGCTGTCTCTTCCACCTGAGAGCTGCTAAGGGGAGGCTGCTCATCAGCTCCACAGAAGAGGTTTTAAGTTTTGCTGTTTGTTCGAGCTGTTATTGTCTGCAAATGAGGAAATGAAGGCAGCAATGCAACAGGGAGAAACGGTGCTCAGGAGACCTCAGGCACAAACAGTGATAACTTTTACCTTGGGATCCTGCTCTGGGGAGGGTTTGGGGCATTCTTGGGGTATGGAGAAGGTTTTAGAAGAAACGGTCTTCCATTTTTGTCTTGTACAGTAACCAGGGAGAGAAAATTTTGCATGCTGTTTCCAGTGGGGGGAAATACTCTGAGAATGAACCTTCTGTTTCTTAGTTTAAAATAAAACGCATAAAAGCATAATCTGTAAATGTTGCATGCTCCTATTTTACTTAGGTTTTAAATGTTTTGAAAGATAGATAAGACTTCAAAAATATTCAAGTTACTAAAAGTGTGTTTCGTTCCCATCTTGCAATGCAAGGAAACACCATTCTTGCCTACCTGCATCTTTGACATACAAATATTTCTTCAGCAAAATAGCTCACACTGAGGTAGAAACATCTGCAGTTTCATCTACAGCTGGTAGGACTCTGGGATCTTTTAAAATCTTGAACCAGACATTGTTGTCACTGAGCATAGCTCAAGCTGGGATCAAGGCAAAAATAGGGATAATGGATATAGCTGGCTGAAAGGAAGGAGTGAATATATTTATGCAGTAGCTGCCAGAAGAAATTACTACCCCGATTTTAAACTTGGACTGAGAGCACACAGAGGCTTACGTGGTGTAGAGGTACAAGCCCAGGGCAGTGGTCCCATTGCAGGGGCAAGTGTCATGCTGAGTTTAAACCGATCTGAGTTTGCGATGCCCTCAAAATATAAGCCCCTTCTGCCTCTAGCACCATGTTCTTGGCATAGCCTTTGTACTATAGTTATGCTTGTGCAGCCAAGCAGATTAGGGAGTTGATCTTTTTGAAAATTAATGCAGTAGCAAGACAACTACCTTGTTTTTTCTACCGAGTAACTGGCCTTTAGCAGAAAACTGAAGCGTTACCTGAAAGAAGGCAGTGGGACTGTAGGGACAGGGAGCACCATGGGATTGTCTTTTCTGAGAATTAGATTGACTTCAACTAGTTATTAAAGTATCCTTCATGGATGTTAGGAACCAGTTTGTCTGCCCTTCAGAATAATGTGTCCTCGAGTGATTTGTGGTACAACTGAAAACTGCTGTCTTAAAAACATTTTGTGTGACTTCTCCAATCTTCCTCTTTATCATTTTAGGTGGCCTTAATAAGAACTGATATATTCATAATGATACTGATTGGAAAGGATCTCTGGAGGTCATCTAATGTAACCTCAGTTGATTTAATAGCAGTCAGAGCATCTAAGGACAGTCTTGAAATGGCTTCCAGCTTTAAACTGAATTGTTGATCTCCTGCTTCGGGTGGGAGGGCGGAGAAAAAAGGGGAGGGAGTAAAAACACATGGCATATCTATGAGACAGGTCCCTGGCTGTTGGTGATGCTGTTTATTTGGATTTTATTGCACTACACTGAACAATTGCCCAGAAACCAGTGGAAGCAGCAAGACTGAGGAACAGAGAGAAGCTGACAAGGTCTTTTCCCCCATACTCTTCAAAGATGACATAGAGTGTACTGGTAGGTTTTTTGTTTCTACAATCATTTTAATTCAAAAGTGAGAATTTGGGGAAAGATATTTTCTAATGTTTCTCAGGTCTCTGCTTTCACATCACATGGTCTACCCTGCCAGATGACAGGTTAAGGGAGAAGTAATGCCACCATCACCTGGATCTCATTGTTGTCTTCCCACGTCATGTCCTTTGTCAGCTCTTCTAACAAAGCAATGGAGACAAGTAAAACTGCTCTTTTCAACCTTTCCAAATAATTTTCCTCCTATTGGCTTTTGGTGAAAAAGAAACCAATGCCCAGAAGTATTTGGTGCCTCCAAAATAAACATTTGGAGTATGATAAGAAATGTGCCCATGAAGTGGTTGTCTAACTGACCTGTGAGAGGACGGTCTGGAGAACGGGTTCAGTAGGTGCAAGGGAACCCACAGGCTTTCTTGGCAAATGGAAAGAGAAACCAAACCAACTTCTCTATGCTGAATGACTGCACCGGATTTTGTATGCTCTAAATTCAGGTGAGATAAACATGGGCCATACTAATTCTCAAGACATTAGTATAAAGTAGAAGGACAGAACTACAGCTGCATAATAATCAGAGATCACAGTGGGCAACCAAGAGGAACATGTTGAATATGCAGATAGATGCCGTCTTGTTGCCAAACATGGCTTTTGTGGGCCGTTTGTTTATTTTTTTTTTTCCCCTAACCTTGTCATCTTTAATATTCTCGGCAAGTGCCACAACAAAATGAAAATGGGACTAGGAAAGATGGAAGGAAAATAATTCGGAAAAAAAAAAAAAAAACTCTTGCTATTTTCAGATATTGCCAAATTATGTAAATACACTGCACCCTAAGAATTTTTTTTTTTTTTTTTCTCAGAGGGGAAGCTCTTAATTCACTATTTAAACAAATGTCACAAGTAGCACTGGGTTTCTAGCACTGGACCTTTAGAGTCCATTATAATCATGATAAACGAGGCAAAGCCATTTCTAGATAGCTTGACAGCAGAGTGAGTGAGTCACAGTAATTGTATGCAACAATACCATATCACAGCAACAAAATCAGATGAGTAATCTTGTAGTTTGCCTTCAGGCAGCTGTCTGGCTGATCTCTCATATCCAACTGCAACAAAATGTCAGTGTTTTAATACCTTTGACATTTTTTTAGCTTCAAGAGGCAGTAATGAATCTTTCTTGGATGCTTACTGAGAGATGATTATATCAGAAAAAGCAGGTAATGCTACTTATCTGAAAACACAATATTGAAAAGAAACTTCTTTTCATTGAATTTAAGAGGAATCAGCATCAAATAAAACATTGGTTAATTAACTAAAGTCATCAAACAACCCTCAAATGGATTTAGCAACAAATAAAAAGATTTAAAGCCTGAGAGCCATCTAAATACTTCAGGCTATTTCTGCCTTTCCCCTGTCTCAGGAAACATATGATCATAGAAAGGCTGTCTGTAAAACACAAAACAGAGCAAGGCAATGCTCAGGCCTTAGTAAACAAGTCAGTCTCGCCATATCTCCCAAGGGTGTGCGGGCCAGATGCCTGCTGCCATGAGGTGACACAGCTCTGTTCATCTCACGATCTGCACAATACTATTTAAGAAAAGGGAGCAAGTAAAGCCCAGTAAAAATTGTCATATTTCATCAAGCTTCTGAAGGGCCAAGTTAGAGAACTAAGCTGCCGAGTAAAGCAAGAGGATGCCTGTGATTATATTAAGATTACATTAAGCTAATGGCTGGCCACGATTATGCTGATGATTTCTCTCTTTAAAACGGTAGATGCTGGTCTGTACCTGTACAGATCTGTAGAACAGCATACATACCTGTATATAGTGAGCTCCAGACAGCAACCTTAGTTTTCAAAGATCCCTGGCAGATGCCACTTTTGGGATGAAGTGCAGGCTGACAACATGATGCATCCATTCAAACAGAGCAGCCACCTGAGGACAAAGTTAATGTGACTACTGCAAGAGTTGAGAAGGTTTTCATTTGCAGCTAGATGTGCAAGGCATGGTAATGCTGAGGAGAGGCCAGAAGAACCAGGCCGTGTTGATGGGTGGTTGCGCGGGACCATCCCGCTACATCAAGGGGATGTCTGACTGTTCTGCCGCTTCTGTGCTTCAAACAAGTGGGTGTCTGCCCAATTTGGGCAACACGAGAGGGTATGATGTGTCTTGACACTGCTCTGCTCAAGACACCACAAGAGGACATGGGCCACTTCCTGAACTATTTTCGTGTTTTCTACAGTCTGAGAAAGGACTTTTCATGGTAGCAGACCAACCAACTTCCCAGGCCAGAGCAATCAGCAGAGTTGGCACAGGGCTCTATTATAAACTAGTCACTGCACTAACCTGGCTGTTATATTACTATGGATGTTCCTTCTTGTGTACCTGACAGTTTGCTCAACATTAATTTGGGAAGGAAGATTGTCCCACAGTAGAAACGTTAACTAAAAGAGTGAGAGGAGCTTGACAAATAAATGAAACACCAACCTCCTCTTATCTAGTAATTCCAGCATCTTCAGCTTTACTAAAATTGTCACACAGAACCTCTTCAAAGTTTGTAAGAATTACTGTTTCATACTAGTAAAGCTGTCAGATGGTGATATTTTTCCTCCTGGCGTTAGGGCTTCTTGGCTGGCAGCCTTAGCACCATGTAGGAGGTGCAGTGAGGTTTCAAGTGTGTCCCGTATGCTGTATTTCCTCTGTAACCACCAAGATCTGCAAAGCTGGCTGAAAATAAAGTGAACAGCAACACTTGTCCTGCTAAGGACTACCGATTTCATAGAGTCATAGAATGCTTAAGGTTGGAAGGGACCTCTAGAGATCATCTAGTCCAACCCCCCTGCACAGGCAGGGTCACCTAGAGCACGTGGCACAGATTTCCATTCAGATGCCACGTTTCTGTGTGAAGGTGCTCTTCCTCAAGAACTTATTTGATTCCATTCAATTTTCTGAAGACCACGTGTTTGTTCCTAATCATCCTAACATGAGCATATCCAAGCTGCAAGTAGAGCTAAATTTTTGTTGGGTGAATCCCCTTTCAATGGGTATCTCTATGCGAGCAGGCAAGTCTCAGTTTCACTCTTGCACTGCACGGCGCCTTGCTGAAACACAACTGCCTGCAAGTCACTGTGTAGAGCCTGGGTGTTCTTTGTAACCAGATGACTCGAGCTAAAGAGCTGGTAACTATTCGGGAAGAAACAGGGAAGCCCGAGGACAGGCAAAGCTTTAAGGTCCTAGGTCAGTAAAGCAGGGAAGTGTGTTCATAGGTTGCTCTTGGCACAGAAGCACTGTCTTCCCTTTGAAGGGCTTAATTAAGGGCTTGGCTGAATATGATACAGATAGATAGTTTGGGGGTTTTTTTGTTTTGTTTTTGTTTTTCCTTTTTTTTTTAAACTTGGTTTGCTTACAAGAGCTCTGAGAAAGAAACTATAAATGTGAGCTAACTTCTGAGAAGAACAATTTTACTTTGGTTAATGCTTATTGTCTTTGGTTATGGTCTTAAAATTAAACACTTGGGAAGCTGAAAAGGTGCCTATCTAGATCTTTGGCTGAAGAGTTAGCACAGAAGTTCATTTCAAGTTAAAGTTGGAACAATGGAATAGATTAATCTTCTCTCAAAGATAACTTCTAATCATGTAGTAATTCTCTGCAAAGAAAAATGTTTTTACTGTTCTTTTGAAAACAACTTTTCAAATACAAAAGTGAATTACATTTTGTATCACTAACTCTGATATGATTGTTAGGGGGATGCTTTTAATTAAGAGAGAAATCTGTATGTTAATAGTCTTGATTAAACAGGCTTTTAAATAGTTTATCTGACTGGCTATATTCCATCCTAAAACTCTGCAGAGGAAAGTGTCTTTTATGCTGAATTTAAATGCTTATTATCTCTTTGAACTCTGTCAGTCCCATTATTTGAAATATTGTTCTTCCCTTTTGGCATGTGGAGTCAGTTCACCAAGAGATTTTTGGTAATGTCACTCTCTAGGGAGCTCTACTGGCATATTTGAGCCTTGAACAAGAAGCTGGGGGGAGGTAACATTTCAAAGATTGTTATGATCTGTTTTCTCTTAACACTGAGAGCCCTACAGCAGGGGCTCATGCTATCTGTCTAGTTGTGCTGTCTAGAACAGTGAATCCTTGAGCTCATTCAGAGGCCTCCGATTATAATAATCACCAGTAGCGTGTAAACAGTGATCTCGGTCGAAGATGTTCCTCCTACGGTACCTACCTCAGTACTAATATGGAAAAAATAATGGGAGGCAGGATGGCCTGAACAGGTTCTGTTAATTATTGTTAGATATGAATGTGAGTATTATTTGGAGAAAAAAAAAAAAAAAAAGCCCCCCCATTTGTTTCAATGACAGCTAGCACAATTGCTGTCTTAATAAAGTAGAAAGCCAAGTTATGTGATAAAAGCAAAACAGTTATTTACTAGAGTCACTTGAAATATCCAATGGTCCAATGGGCCCATATACAAGCGCATTCATGATCTCTCCTTTCTGCTTACCTGCAGTGCAGTGCAGGCATCCGAGTGTCCTGCTCGGATTCATCCTTCTGCATGCACCCAAATGTTTAGTATATTCTTTGCTCTGGGAGAGTAGAGAAATGAATTCTTTGAAAATATTAAAATGCTTTCTCTACCATGTATGAAAGTATTGAGTAGCAAAGGTTTCACTTGCACATTTCTTATGCTGGGAGGTTATAGGCATTTCTGTTGACCGAGCACTCCATCCAGTCGGTCAGAGAAAACAACTCTGTAGCAAAGTTGCTGCTTCTCGTGGTCACATCTGGAGGGCAGGAGAGGATTTTCTGCCTTGAGTAATATAGCAGCAGGAGGGGAGCAGGGAGCCTTGCAAGGGAGGAACAGCGAGGTCTGGAGAGGACACCTCGCTAGGGGAAGTCACGGATGTTTGCAGAGAAGAGTCAGCTCCCCCATCAGATCCTCTATCAGTCTCCCTTTGGGGTCAGATCCTAACCAACCTGTCAAACGCTCTTCCTATAGGAAAGGGCTAGAAGAGGAGAAGTGTAAGCAGAACAGACCCCTGATGGCAAAGGACATCCAAGGAAACAACAAGAGGTGTGAAGGGGTGTCATAAGTGTGTGTATTGATCTTGCTTATATATATCAATGCCTTGGTAAATTATCAATTACCAGAGCAGTTGCTGTTGTCTATGCAAGCACCTGTCAGGCTCTTGGGCAGTTATCTTGCAAAATGTTTTATTCGCAAGTCCTGAAATAGTGTTCTTCTGCAAATTGCAGCAAGGTGATCATCTCTGCCAAAATTGTGGTGCTGTGGGAGGCCTGGAAGAACTCTCTTCCTCCCTAGTAGATGAAATGCGAATGCTACATCTCAAGCATTCACAGTTCTCCCAATTGCCTCATGAAAAATGTTAGCAAAATGTTACTAGGTCCATTATTTAACAGAATCAGGAACTTAAAGTAAAAATAGTCTTCTGCAAGCAGTCTGTGTCTTTGC
Source organism: Nothocercus julius (assembly GCA_013398735.1). NCBI lineage: Eukaryota > Metazoa > Chordata > Aves > Tinamiformes > Tinamidae > Nothocercus > Nothocercus julius. The sequence continues at coordinate 1,312,374 of VZSV01000199.1, forward strand.
TGAGCCACAGATCTGAAGGTCATTTTTATAAATATGGGGCCATGGCTGAAAAGATACGCAGAAGCTTGAAAAGTGGATAAATGCGTTTCTGACAATGCCCCAAAAAATAGGGATCAAGCACAAGAGGGAAGATAAAAATAAGCATTGCTCAACTGTTTCATTCATTGCAAGCTGTCAAAAGGGACAGGTTCTGTGGAAAAACTAACATGTAATTGTGTCATTAAAAGTTGAGTCATACGCGTGTGCATGGAGCAGGAGCAGGGGCTGGGGTGGCTGCAGGCAGCCTTAACTTCAGCATCTACTGACTTTCAGAGAAGAGCTGGGCAGAAACAGGGGTTTCTGTTCTGCTGTAGGACAGGCTGCTTTGAAAACTTTCTTCAGACTTGGAATGAAAAGCTAGAAGCTACATGAAGTATCAAAACGCATTTTTTTAATGATGCCAAACTGTAATGGTAATAGCAGGAAAAAAAAGCAATACAGTGAAAACAGCATTATGTTTGCATTTGGGCAAATTGCTGGAATCAAAAGAAAATGCCAATTCCCAAAACAAGAAAATGGAAAACCTTTTGTTTTGGTTTTCCCTTTAAAGGTACTATCATTATTAATACTTTTCTTTCTGATAAACTTTTTTCTTTTTTTTTTTGCTTTGTGTTGCTTTAGAGACAATGTAAATACTTCTAAAAATACTTCAACTAAGAAGTGTTGTTTAATGTGGATGGAGAGAGTTGTGCTGTACAACACTACCCCATCCTTGAGGAGCTAACTGTAGCTGATAATATAAAAGCATTTGATCCCTGCCACTTGCCATGATCCACTTACCATTTTGACTGTAGCATGAAAGAAACTCTTAGGGATGCCCAGAACAAAACTTAGATAGGCGGCTAATCAAAGTGTCTAGGTGATGCACAATACACCAGCTAAACTACATTTTCAGTGTTTGGGGTCAGGGTCAGCAGTGCATTTATTCTGCATGCGGGGAAAATTCTCCAGCATTTCCTTACTAGTTGTGGTAAGGTGGTTTGGTGCCAGCATGGGAACATTGCTATTAACTGTGGTTAGTGGCAAGAAAACTGCAATTTAGCACTTTCTGCTATGTCCAGCAGTATTTTGGGGGTGTAAACACATGTAACTATTTTAAAATAGTAGGGTGAGGGCTCCGTGAGTATGCAAGGAATGAAAGTCAGAACTGGAGTGCGGATGTTTCCCTAAGTGCCAGATTGATGTCTGAATTTCTTCCCCTGTTGTCCTTTTTTGCCCTGTTGATGAGTACTGTTTCCAGTAAATCCTGCAGAGTGTTTTCCTGCATTAAATCAGCATAGCAACAACCTCGGAACAAAACTCAAGAGCATCAAGTTAAAAACATATTGAAATGGCTTCAGAATTCATAATATACTGTTATTTATTCTAAGTGTAAGGGCAGGGATTATGGCATAGCACATACTTTAGCTGTTGGAAAACTTTGCTCTGTGCCCATATTAACTACTGAATAAAAATAAGACACTTAAATACCTGTTTTTTTTTTCTGTTGTTGTTTTTTGATTGTTCATTTGTTCTTTGTTTTTAATTAAGTTTATCATTGTAAGCATCTGCATGAAAAAACATTGACGTGACCCTTGGGTAGGAGCGTAGAGTAGAAACAAGAGAACATAACTTTAATATTATTTATTGCCGGCATCATATAAAGTACTTAACAAGAAAAATCCTAACAATTTATCAGGCCTCCAGGCTTTATGATTAGTAGATACAAGGCAAGTAACTGTTTTTGGCAATTCATTTTGCAGCGAGGCAACTTCTCTAACAACCCTCAGATATGATGTTTTTATCTACACAAACTGGTATACGTATTTCTAAATCTTGGCCGTTACACCATGCTTTGTTCTGTTTAATAATACTATGTTTCATATCACTCCATCTCTGGATAAGCTGTGTCAAGTTAGCTTCGTGGACTTCAAAAGAAGCACAACCTGACTCGGTTAATTTAAATCATATAAGTTGGAGTTACTGTTTAAAATATTTAAAACATCTTTTTTAACCAATCAACTATACTAGTATGAAACGTTTGTAAAGCTCTACAAGGTTTCTTGCTGCTATTATGCCCTTAACAGGGTTGGGGGATCTTTCTTAAGTCAGAGTGAACTGTTGGATGTTTAGTTCATTCCTGCATCCAGCGTTCCAAGACTTATGTTAACAAAACCTGCAGTGAGGCTTTTCAGGGGCTTAACTGTTCTCTGTGCATATACGTCTCCAGCACCAAAAGCCTGCAGTATAACTGACTTTCACTTATTTCCAATACTAATGAGAGAGCAGGTTATTTTTGTCCGTAAATCCACTTAAATCCATCTGCTTCTCTCTGACTTCTGAATTAATATAGACAATAAATATAGATGTAGATAACGACATGATAATGACATGCAAAGAGAGAAGCTTGTGACAAAGGCAAGAATTTGCACTGTAATTTCTCTCCAGTGCTGTGTAAATCCCCTTGTTACTGCATAAATATAGAGAACTTTGAGTGTTTCACTCCTACAAATGTCTGTTTTGATTTATCTCTATGTCTTGCTAGATTTGTTCCTCTAATTGCTGATAGCTATCACAAATGAGTTTATACGTGTCCCGTGAGTGAACATAAAGAATGGAAAACCGAGTATGTACAGATGACTCTGATTCCTTACAACTCACGTAGAACAGCTCTCAGATTTAGTCTTCAGGCTCCACGCTTGTTGGAGGCCACTAGTCCTCTTGGCCCGTGTCCCCTTGGTTCCTTTTCCTGCCGGACTTCAGCGAAGAGCCCGGTTTCTGGATTTGCTGTCGCTCTCAGGCTTCGAGGCGCTTCGCAGTATTTTGGTCACTTGGTGCCTCTCCGTGGCTGACTGGTGCTACTGCCAGCAGCCGGGCTTGCTCCTGGTGCTTGATGAGCAATGGATAAAGCCCTGCTCTGAATTGGTGGCTGTGCCCGTGTGATTGGTAAGATGGCTTCCACCTCAAGTAAGATGCATTGGAAGAGGGAGCAGATGATCCCTAGGGAATGTCCCCCAACTGTCTGTCCCGTCACACCCAGTGCCACCTATGCGTGCAAGGGCTGTGTCTCAGGGAACTTGCATCTGTTTCCCTCTCCCTCTCCTTTTTTTTATTCCTTTTCATTTGTTCTTTTTTTTTTCTTTTACTTCTCTTTCCTTCCACCCCCAGAACTATGCTCGGAGCGTTCGGAATATGCAATATGCCATGTGCGGATGCGAAAGAGCACGTCTCGGCCCGTTGGGAACCGGCTTTCGGAAGACGCGCTAGTCGTGCACGTGCGTGGAGCTGAGCAGGGCTTCGGGAGCCCAGGCCCCTGCGCCCCGGTGGCAGGGCACGGAGAGGGCGGCGGGCAGCAGAAGGGACTGCCGAGCTCTGCTGCGGCGGCCCCTTCCTGCTGGGGACCAGTGTGGAAACTGGACAGCCCACGGAGCCCTTCCCAGGGCTCTGCAGAGCAAAGTGTCCCTTCCTGTAGCTCAGAAGGGGACAACCTCTTGTCCCCCGTTTCCTTGTCAGGAGCTGCATCAGTTGGGATGTTTTAAAGAAATGCTTTCTGTCATGCAGAAGTTACCGAACTCTTATCATAACTCTCTGGATGATTCTCATGAGAGAACAGCATTTTTTTTTTTTTTTTTTTTTGTTCTTATTTCTGAGTCCTAACTAATTAGGATGAAATGACATTGTCTTACATGGAATTAATTGAATTCTGCCAGTACTACTTAAACTCTTTAAAACATTCCTACCTAAATGAGCTCTTTGCTAATACAAGTTGAATTTTCAGCTCTCCAGGCCAATTTTGCACAATAAGTAAAAGGCATTTATGCATGGGGGGGCTCAGAGTAATGCCCTCTATTACAATTTCTAATAAAAGGCTCTCTGTTTTGGCTCCATATTAGAGTAACACTATAAATAGCCTCTTTGTAATGGGGACTTTTTAAAAAATGTGGAAAGTTTTGCTCCAAATCCTCACGGTGCACATTGTGCCACCATCTGGCAGATCTGGCTTTCGAGGTAACCTTACCACCCAGCATTTCATTCATGCTGGGCTGGCTGAGTGTGCCAGAAAGGTAAAAATACAGTTTGGGAAGATAGGGAGAAGGAAAAATAAATAAATAAATGGAAAGTAACACCAAAAAACTGTACAGTTTTAATATGTCTTAGGAAGGTTCCTCAGTGCTTACTGAGGCAAAAGTTATGCTGATACAGTGTCTAAGACTGCTGGACTTACTTAATCTTCAGATTACTATATGTTATGCTTTTGAAAGAGAACTTAACATTGCTTTTTTTTTTTTCATCCACTGAGTTAATTTTACAGAAAGAGAAAGAGAGCTGCTGTGAGCAGTACTGGCTGCAGAGGCATGCTCTTGGAGCAGGACCAGGTACCTAGCTCAACGTAGGCAGGAAAAGGAAGATTTACCACTGCCGACAGAAGACAATCTAATGATCAGCTGTAGTTTTTACTTGAATTATTAACAGCATACTCAAGAGTTTGTATTTGCTTTTCTCCACAAGACTCAAAGCAGTGACAAGGGTCCCAAAAGCTCACTTGTCTGTTTAATAGCTTTCAGAAATACTATGTATCTTTCTCCTCCATGGTGCTTCTGTCCTTCTAAAGTGAAGACTTATTTTTGTTTTTTCTTTTTTTTTTTTTAACTTAATGAATTGGTGTTTGATGTCTTTTCCTTCATCAATCAGTTGTAATCAACATCTTGAAAAAGCTCTGACTGCAGGAAATTCGTATTTTCTTTTATATCTTAAGTAACTAGGACAGCAATGATTCTGTACAGGCACAGATGGACTGTAGAGCACTGCACATATGACTGTTTGACTATTTTCTTAAAGAAATTAGGGTGACTCCTTAATTTCTAACACTTCTATTTAGTAAAACTTATAGCTTAGCAAAATAATTAGACTAGTTACTAGTGTAGAAAACATATTCACTATATAGAACTACTTACAGAACAAGATTGTTGTAAAGGTTTGTAAAAAAAAAAATGTGTAAGAGTTATGATTTCTGATTCAGGTTATTGTACAGTAATGGTAATAAAACAACTGTCTTATCCTGTTAGTAAGCACGGGTGGGTATGTACTAAATTTGCAGTGCATACCACCTGATGGAAATAACCAGGCGTTCTAATTTTTAGGGAGCTCTTTTTAACTAGGTCCACATAAGCTGAGGAAGTAACTGGGAAAAGGCAAGCGAGTAATAATTCAACTAGTTTCTGCTTTCTTGGGATGAATCTGGAATTGCTATAAACTTCCAAGAGCCAAATATGGAATTTGAACCTTTTATACAATGGCTATCAAAGGCAGAAAACCTCATAGATTACGCACAAAAGCGGTATCTTTTCTAACCAGCCACAGAAGTAGAGGGGAAACTTGCCTGGCATAAGTGGTTCCACGAGTGAGTGCAAAGACTGCTGCATTAGGAGGTTCTTTAATGGTCTATACTGGTAATTGTGGCTTACTGGATGCAGCTTTACTAAGGACAAAAAGACAAGAATGACTTCTTCTTTGTTTTACGCACCTCCGGGTGCAGTTGTCTTATGCTCTCCCAAGACAAGCTGCTGGGAGCCGGCCCAAGGGTGCGTGGTGTGTGTGTGTGCGCATGCATGTGCACTACAGCCTTACCGCACGTGCCTTTCTCCGGTCTTCTTCATTAGAATTGTCCTCTTACACAATTAGGGAGATTTTATTCCTCTGTCTCTTCAGTATGAGAGCTATACCTCCTCCTGAACAACAAACTTGGAAACTCTTTGTAGGCATCTGATGTAAACTATATCTCACTCCTGGAGCTTTTATTCCTAGTCCAAATACCACCAAAGGCATGAGCCCCCAAGGGAAAGGTGTGTTTTGAGTCACAGCTACATCCCCAGGAGAAGAGGTAGGACTAGCTTCAGTGAGGGGACTGGGTCCTGGTCTCCAGTTCTGGAAGCAACTGATTAATGGACAGAAAGGAAGGAGAAAATTCTAAGTGTGTCTGGGAATTTGATTCCAGGATTCTTTTGAAAGAGGACAATGTCAGCAAAGAAGCAGTGGAAATGGCTAGGTCTCTGTCCCACCAAAAAAGGACTCCCACTGTTAGAGTAATCAATGCCTTCCAGTACACAGTTCCTATGAAACTGTACATATATTTTCCAACTAAGAAAGGTCTGCCAAACATGTGCTAAAGGAGGTGCAAGCTGCTGTATGAAGTTTGGAAGTTCTAGGACTAATGCTGGCAGCCTTAACTGATCACATAAGACTTTTCCCTGCAGAACTGCTGCATCGCAGGCAGTCTCATGAGTTGTAGTGTAGACTTCTCTGTGTGCTGAAAACACTGCTAAGCTGCTTCTCTGTGAGAAAACTAAGGGAACTTGTTAGAGCTCTGGCAGTCTGAATATCACATGGCTTATGGGTAAGCAACTATTTTTGCCATAGTGGCAACCTTCTCACAAATAGGAAATGTTTTTGTAAAGAATATTATGGAAAAAATGTCAGGAATTATTTCAATTTTTATTCTAGAGGATTTAATAGGATGTAAGTATACACCATAGGAAAAATCTTTTGGCCGTACGCTCAGCTTCAAGTCAGCATAGCTCTACTGAAATCCCTGATAATGTCTTAGTTGTCAAAGCTAAAATGATAAGTGTCTTGTAAGTACAAGTAATACATGATAAACATACTCATTGTTTATTATTACTATGAAGCACTGCTTACATCAAAGTGCTGTAAACCTTGTTTCTAGGGAAGAAAAAAAAAATACAGTGTGCAGGTGGCAGCTGCTCCCTTGCTGAGCAAATGTTGCTTCTCAGGCACTACAACAGTTGGATAGCTATCTCAGAAAGGAGATGGGGGCCTTCATCAAAGTTGATTATTGCCAGAAAGAATAAATTGCAGCATTATTTTCCTGTTAGCCTGATTTGCAAGGTTTTTGTTTGTTTGCTTGTTTTCCACAGGCATGGTTAAGTTTGCCAAGCTCGGTGAGGTGGGAAGAGGCTCATTATTTTGTATTAGAGCTTGGCAGTGTTTTCCTACAGCTTTTTCATATATGCTGCTGCAGAACACTTACAATTTGTATGCGATCTAAATTGCTTTTCCAGGTTCTTTTTTATTTTTTCCTCCTATCGGGGGTGTTTCTTGGGAGTAAGAACTAGCATGCTACTTCACTGGACTAAAGTCCAATGATGTGACTTAAAGTCCTCTACTGAACACAGATGAGAACACTTTGATGTTGCCAGCAAATGCTCAAAGAGTGTGAACTTATCCCTAACAATCCCTAGATTTCAGGAAGTCACTGTCTTCCATCAAAAAAGCAGCTTAATTCAGTCATCAATACTAAAAAAAGAGATTTAGAGTTATTTTAATTTTTAGTGACTGTTGTGTGTTGCATGTTCATCTGATTCCCTTCCCCAGTGGTTTGCTGGGTATTCTTTCAGGCACTTTTAGAGGAAGAAGCAAATCACGCATAGCAATCTAAGGAGAGCACACTTATAATTGGAAGACAGCAGTCCAAACCCCTTCAGCGGGCATGGGGGCTGCAAGGTCATTGCTTTGTCATCAACCCACAGATACCACAATGCAGTAAATAACGCAGACATGTCCCGAAATTCTAGCTACCAGTCCAGTATTGAGTTTTTGCAACCAAGCAAGGCTTTGGTGGCACAAGCCACACTAGCTTCCCTGCCCCACCGCCGCGCCGGGTTCAGCCACATTTTGAGCGTATATGTATTGCTGCAATGACATTGCAGTGTGCAAAGCACGAAGCAAGAAGGCACCGCTGGACAGCAAACAGTCACTAGCATTTGGTTTTACCTGGAATGAATCAAGTCGTACTGTGCCTCCAGTCCCATCTTACGAAAGGGAAAGGTAAGTTCACCCAGCGACTACCGTGTGCGACTATCAGGTCCTCTCGAGGCAGCTGCTGGAAGGGTTTGCTAAAGCAGGGCCGTGCCAGCACCTGGGAGCGGGCGGGCACCTGGCACGAGCGCGGTGCTCCAGCCTCCTGGAGAAGGTCACCGGCGGCGCTGCGGCAGCCGCAGGGGGCCCGGGGCTGTCACGTGCTCCTGGTTTTTGGGTTAGGGCTGATGGAGTTGTCCTCCTGGGAAGACACAGCACGCTCCTTGGGCGCAGCGGGGAGGGCCTCACGTGGCGGGACCGCGTGGCGCTGCCTGGGCTTGGCCTGCCCCCGTGCTTGCGGGGCGAGACACGCACGCGTGTGCCCCACAGCTCCCCTGCGCACGCCCCACACCTCGCACGCTTGCCGGCACCTGAACACACGGCCCCTCCTGTACTCACCCCACAGGCCTCCCCTACACCCATCCTGAACCATGCACGCAAACACACGCACGCATTTCCCTCCCATACTCACCCCACACACCTCCCCTACAGCCCCTCTCTGCACAAACACCCACACACGTCCCACACCACCCTCTACACCCCTATGTACCTCCACACCTTCAACACACCCCCTTACACCCGCATCCCGCCCCAACACCTCCTGCACTCCCACACCTCACACCCATGCATGTCCCTCACACAACTCCCAGCTTCTCCTCACACCAGTCCCTCACACTCTGCCTCCCCACACCTTCCTTGTACTCACACAGCGCCCCTTCCTCCCTGCACTCATATGCACCCCTCTCCCTCACC
>VZSV01000199.1:1323906-1334962 GCA_013398735.1 Nothocercus julius
GAGAGAGAGAGAGAGAGAGAGAGAGAGAGAGAGATTTATTCTTAGGTAAAACAGCTAATTTTCAATAATATAGATAAGGATTTCACTATTTAACTTTGAAGATTCTTTTTTTTCTTTCATCCCTGTGTGTTGTTCCAGAAAAGGCAGTACTGTGTGACAAAATGACTACTGCTAATTTAAATATACATCTTCTACAAAGCAATATTATTGAGATGTCTTCTTCTATCTTTCATGGGTTTTACTGGATTTGGTTCTCCACTCACCCTTTTTTTTTTTTTCTTTCTTTTCAAAAGCTTTACTTTTCTTTGTGTTTTAATTATGTTTGTGTCATAAATCCTAAGTCAGAGGATAGGACTATTTCTTTTTAAGTTGTAAGCAGCAGTCTGAAAAACGAAGTAGTATTTAGAAGTCCCAGTCTAGGATCCACAAAACTCAATGGGAAGACTTGCACAGACTTAGCAGCTTTTTATAACCAACCAAAAATGACAAATTGAAAGAAAATATAAGGGTAGGTGCTTTTCAGTTCAAGATATATATGTCTTAATAGCACACATTACCTTTCAGGCTAAGCATATCAAGCAGCACTATGCCTATGTCTCCAGGAGGAAGAATAAGGTATATTGCGAGCCACATGTCACAAAGTAAATAAAAAAGTAAATAGTTTTCCTTCCAAATGTGCTGTGAGTGATATCTAATGCATAGCAGTCAGCTGGGCTAAAACAACTGGCATTTATTTTCATTTCTTGTTCCACCTCTGGGAGGTGTTTTGGTACCTGTGATGCATAGAATGTACTAGTGAAATGACTCCAGGTAAAACAACTTGGCTAGGAGAAGTAGAGTTTACTTTGGAGGCTCACATCAAAATGATGTGGCCTGGATAGCTGGAGAAGTTCAGGGGAAAAACGTATTTGTATCCTCAGTAGCTTTTTTTCCTTTTTTTAATGTGCTGTGACCCATTTCTTTGTCTGAGATAGCATTGTACTTGTTCTACTTCTAGGCTTTGTGCCTATTTAGGATTTTGTAACCTCATTCTATAAATAATCAAATAGATTTTTTTTCTTTTAATATAAATCTGTTTTTGTTGTTGGTGGTGGTTTTTTTTTTTCTGTTTTTGTACTTAACAATTAGGAATCTGTGCTCAGATGCATAAAATTAAACTTAGAGAATAAGTTATGGAGAACAGTGACGAGCTCAAGACAGAAGCTGGAAAGGTTGCCCGCAGCAGTACAAACCTGCAGAAACTCTTCATGAATGAATGGTTATCCCTTTTCTCCCCTTACTTTTCACACATCTTTTACAAATCTAAATTAAACAACAAGAAAATTGAGACATGATCATATTAGCAACTACTGTTTGCATCATCAGTGTCGCATTTCAGAAGGATTAGTATTTGAGAAGTAGGACTTATTTCTAATACAGTGTACTGATAATCATTAAAACAGAATTCCTTAAAATGCCATTCATCAAACTTGCAAAATGTTTTAAAAGTTCTTGATACTAAGGCCTCTATAGGATAGTACTCCTAAAACTAATTGCAGAGCAATATGGTGTTCTGCTGCTTTGACAATTATCTTAAATGACTATTCTAGGAATTAATTAGTATTTCTGGGAATGAATTCTACAAGTAATTGTCTAACACTTCCTTCTCCTATCCAGTGTTTCTTTCTTTCTTTGTAATGCTTGATGGTTGTTCAAACTTTGTGGAGAAATACATATTGATTACTCTTTTCCTGTATTTTATAGTGTTTTGTATTTCATTGCCATCTGTTGAACATTTTTCATTTTTTTCTTAGATGAAATGAGAGATGATACTTGCCTATATTAATATGGGAAGCAGTTAGAAGAGGCAGGCTGTTGTTTGTGCTATTGTTTATCCAGATTTAGTAGATTCATTTCCTCTATTTTGCTAAATTCTGTTGCTTTCTTGATGATTACAAGGGATTTCAATGAGGAAAATGCTTTGTGGTACTTTTGTTTTATTTTGTTTCATTTTTTTACCTCATAGGGAGGAGATGATGTCATGGCTTGTGTTCATGATGATAATGGAAGAGTCCGAATCCAGCACTTTTATAATGTTGGTCAGTGGGCTAAAGAAATCCAGAGAAATCCTGCTAGAGATGAAGAAGGGGTCTTCGAAAATAATCGTGTAACATGTCGATTCAAGCGTCCTGTGTATGTTCCCCGAGAAGAAACTATTGTAGATCTGCACTTGAGTTGGTACTACTTGTTTGCCTGGGGTCCAGCAATTCAGGGTAAGTTGATGTCTGTGCTATTGTCAGAACTGCGGTGCCAAGGTTGATAGAGGTCCTTCAATGTGTTCTTCTTACTAGACCACTTTTTCTTAAAAAATACACTAAGATTGTTGGCAGTATGAGGCTTAAAAAGGAGATAAAAAGGAAGAAGTGATGAATATCAGACTCTTGCAAGTCTTGTTTTCATGTAATTATTATCCTCACTCTCCAAAGCTGAATTTGGTTAAGAACAGTTCATAACTTGAAATTCTGAAGTCCTTTGAAGGATGTTTATTAATTACTTGAATGTCCTTTGTTTCGTTTAAAAGTTTAATTTTGGAAAGCAGACAAATGACTGTACTCACTGCCAGTGTTGTATTGCATGTTCAAGCATTTTTGAAAATTATATGACTTTCTAGCTATTTCTTTGATAAAGTTATGGGGCAGGGGGGAAAAAGTCATCTGACAATATCTTTTTTCTGCCCTTACATACTAAAGGTTCTATAACTCGCCATGACATTGACTCACCACCTGTGTCAGAGCGTGTTGTCAGTATTTACAAGTATGAAGATATTTTCATGCCATCAGCTGCCTATCAGACCTTCTCTTCTCCCTTCTGCCTGCTCCTTATTGTTGCACTGACCTTCTATTTATTGATGGGAACCCCCTGACTGCTGGAAAAGAGCAAGAATTTGTCAGTGGATATTTCTCAGGATGGATGGATAGATGGATGGATGATGCACTTTTATATTGGAATTTATATCACACCACCACCATCATCTAGCTGCTTCTGAACATAGTTAGCTTCTCTGGAGGAGGAAGTAACATCTCCATTGAGTGGCAGAGTGATGACAAGTGATTTAAAAAAAATCAGTGAACAAATAGCAGATTTTTTCGATGTTATGACTACTTGCTTAAAGAAAAGAAGACTTTTGTAAAATCTGTGTGTGTGTATATGTGTGTTTGTGGGGGTGTCTGTGTGTGTGTTTGGGAGAATTTAGTGTTCAATATCTTACCAAATAGCAAAAAATGCCTTTCAAATTGCTTCCTAAAAAGCTAAATTGGGGAAATATAATGCTGATGACATTTTTGGTACAGATAGCACAACTCCAAGTGCATATGCAGAACTTAAGATAAGGCTATTGATTTGACAGTATAAATATTGCCCTTTTGGTTATTTTCTCTCTCTCTCTCTTTTTTTTTTTTTTTTTATATATATTAATTAAGGTTTACATGTTCTGGTACTTTCTGAAACTAAGCATACATAATCAAGCATAAAAAGGATTCTTTTTTCCATAGAGAAGAAGTGATGAATATCTTTGTAACAATAGTTCCTCAACAGCCTCGTTAAGAGACATAGCTACTTCTTTCACGAATGAGTTATGAAGTTTTTTAACCAGGGAGAAAGGAAAATAATGTAAAATCTCTATACATAGAAAAACAGGTGTAAAACTGAACCTGGGCATTCCCAAGAAGCCATAGACCATTCCCCTAATAGATGGAAGTTTTTTTTTTTCTCTTTTGATGAAGGAACATTCATATTTTTGACATGTAAATGTCAAGCTTTTAGGCAGTTGTCTAGTCGCATTAAGGAATCTTTTTTTTTTTTTTTGTTATATACATCCTGTTCATGTTAAAGATGAATATCGGTAGCTGATTTTAACTTATATAGAAATGAAAATATAATTGACATTATTTATAAAGACAAATAAGGATTAATAAAAAGAACAGTGTTCTTAGTTTCATCAAACCATTCCTAAAAGTATAGTTATTGTGGAAAAATATAAGCTGACAAGGAAATACATTAGAATTTTCTATTGCCAATAAATATTACACAAAATGAATGCTAAATGTTATCAAAGTGGAAATTGTCAAAATATTCTTATGAGCCACAGAATATTAAAAAAAATGAATTATTGTGCAGTATTTCTGATCTTTACATGTACACACATAGCAGTAAAATGTGCTCACATAAAGCTGCGCTTTCAGATCCCAACTTGCACTATTGGATCAAGATTCTATCCTTTGGTGCGACACATTTGAGGAGCCTGTAGCACATGGTTCTAGTAAATTATCTGATGGGCCTCCCTTCTACTAGAAAGGTGTAGAATGGTTAAAAATAAATAACTAGTTCCATCGGGTTTGCATCATTATTCACAAACCCAACAGAAGTAGTTATTTAGTAGTAGTTAATTTCTCTAGTTAATATATATCAGCACCAACCAGGAGAAAATGTCTCTCTCAGAAAGGAGTCTCTCCTCCAGATCAAACCATTTTAGGTTCCTTTCGGTACTGCTGTCAAGACAGCGATTAAGCAGCAGAAAGTTGCTTCCATTTCTGAAGTGTTTTATTTTGAGAGTGAGAATAACTTGGACTTTGCTGATTAAAAAGATAACATTGGAAAATACCGTAAGGCATTAGCTGACATCCTTGAATGTGTTGCTCTCATACAGAACAAAATTTGTGACGTTCCTTGTTACATCAAATGTAGTATCACCTTCTGCTTGCTCTGTAATGTCTTGCTTTATAGTTGAAGTTTGTAAGCTATTTGGAAGAGAAACCATTTTCCATATTTGTATTTGTGACAGTGCCTATCACAAATGGACCTTGATTTTTGACTATAATGTCTAACTGCTACTCTGCTACAAATAATAAGTAAGGCCTGGATTTACACAGTAAAGAGTAGGTTAGGGCAAGAGACAAAAATGAGCTGAAAGGGTAGAAGTTTAGAATTTTTTTAAGGGAATCAAATGTATTTATCTTGTGACTGAGACACTACTAAATGCTTATTGACTTCTTTTTCCTTCGAAAGATCTAATTTCATAATGTCATTGGATACAGGATGATGCTTTTATGCAAAATTCTGTTACAATAATTCTTTTTTTTGAAAGAAAATATTTTGATGAGAAAATTGATGAGATTGAGAGGGGATCTGGTTAATATGTATAAATACCTGCGGGGAGAATGTAGAGAGGATGGGGCCAAACTCTTCTTAGTCGTGGTCAGTGACAGGACAAGGGGCAATGGGTATAAATTAAAACACAGGAAGTTCCATCTCCATATGAGAAAGAACTTCTTTACTGTGAGGGTGACAGAGCCCTGGCACAGGCTGCCCAGAGAGGCTGTGGAGGCTCCTTCTCTGGAGATCTTCAAACTCTACCTGGCTGCCACCCTGTGCCCCGTGCTTTGGGTGTCCCTGCTTGAGCAGGGGGGTTGGACTAGATGATCTCTAGAGATCCCTTCCAACCTTAACCATTCTGTGATTCTCTGAAAATGTTGAAATCCCTCTGTGGTGCTCTTGTCCTTTTTGATTAGTTCTGCAACACCTGGGCAGCAAGAAAATAATTGCTCGTGGTCTCCTTAATCTGAGGAAACCCCCATTTTGGGATAAATATGCCAGAGTTGTGTTTAGCCTAGTCTTCCCCAATCTTAACACAGGGAATAGAGAATGACAGGAGTGCTGGGTTCGGCAGCAGGCCCTGGCCGCCGGGGAAGGCTTTGGAGCTTGCTGGGGTTGCTCTATCTTGGGGCTAAACCAAGCCCGAGAGCTCTACAGCTGCCTCTGTGAGCAGGCCCCTGTGCTCAGAGACTGCTGTGAGACAGGAGGAGCAAACAACATGACCAGCGCCGCAGCCAAGCCTTTAAATACGCATATCCTCTTTTGCCAAACTGGATGCTACGGAGACAGTGCGGGTTAATGATGAGTCTTCCTCTGAAGAGTCATGTGCTCTTTGTCGCTAGCTTGTGTTTCGTCCCCGTTTCCATGATGCCTTGTATTATTTAGCACAATGAGTGTGAGAAATCCGAGCTTGGCTGTGAAGAGGAGTTAATGGGTAAGGAGGACTGACACACAGCTGGTCAGCTAAGCACAGCTAGAAATCTGTCATTGATGGTCCTTCATTTATCTGTAAGTAAATCACTGGAAGCAGTTTGGAGATGGAAGCCCCCTTCCTCGTCTTCAATCTTGCTTCTCCTTACTTTCCCTCCAATGGTGCAGTTTTTTATAAAGAAGAAAGAAAACGATTCCCTTTTTAGAGCCCTCTTATCTTTCTAGATGTGTTCTGGGACTCCTGAAGGGTTGCACCGTGCTGTACTCTAGAGAAAGAATCAAAATATGTACATATACCTCATAACTTTGACTAGCCTTTAATTTTCATTTTATGCTCCTTGGGTTTGCCACAGTAATGTGTGGCAAACATACTTTGTTTTTAATCTTCTCTAAATAATTTTCCTAAACAAAAGTATGCAGTAATAGTTTTAGGAGATGAAATGTATTTTACAGAGCTACACAAAACAGTCTAACTCGTTTTCAGAGATACTTATTGTGAGATACCTAATATTTTATACAAAGAATTACAGATCTGGAGCCTTAGATATGTGAAAGAAGTAGAAATGCATTTAAGCATAGCAGCTGCTTCAGGGCCTCCCAAAGCTGTGTGCACGGGAGGCCAATGTCAATTGGCGTCCTCCATTTCAAGGCTGTTTCCACATATTTTCCTGAAAGGAGCAGGTGTTGCAGTCTGCTTGAGTGCTATACACTGCAGTACCCAGACACCTCACGGTAAAAGAGTGGAAAGAATGGCAAGGAAGGGCTCGTGTTCTTGTCATACCTAATACTTGTGCACAAGTTTGCGTGTAGCAGAACTTTTCTGATACTCTTAGTCACGTGAAAACTGTGCTTGTTACAAATAGAAAAAACAGCATCTGACTTTAATTGAAATTAGCTTTGATGTAGATCCTAGCTGTGCATGGGCTGATGCAGGCAAAAGAGCAGATTACACCCTTTTGAACTCGCATGAAATTTCAGCATTTGAGCTGGAGGCTTCATCTTGTCCCTAGAGATATGGAAACCTGTCAAGACCCTGTGTACACACAACAGCAACGATCAGCTGCCAGCTACGTACCTGCTCGCTGGTTTGCTCCACAAACCATTGGCCTGTGCCACTTTGATGGATGGTCTAAACCTTTTCTTATCAGCTTGTGCTGTCCATTAGGTATTTCTGCTAATTAAAATTTCATTATCAGCATCATTGTAGTGGTGCATTACAGCCTAGTGCAGTTCTCACACAGCATGACCAGCACAGGTACAGATAGAACTAGCAGCCCCTGGAAGATTTCAAAGAAAATCTCCATTTTGCAAGTACAAATATTAATCATAAGAAAGCCATTTATATATGTTGACCATATGCCAACCTTTCACATTTTTTTTTCATATCCAGCTATCCCTTAATGCAATTTACATACAAAGTAGCTGATTTTTGCAGATACAGATTAAGAGCTAGGTAAACCTTTCTTTTTTTCTTTTTTTTTTTTTTTTTTTTCCTTAATATAGTCTGAAATGATCGCTCAGGTAGCTTTATTTTGGGGAGTTTTACAGAGTTTGGCAAAACTACACATGGCTGTACTTGGGTATCTAACCTCTCTAAATTGGGCTCCAGTAGTGAGAAAAAACAGTGTAATTCCATAAAGTTAAGGAATACTCGTTCAGCTGATAGATGTCAAGAAGCAGAGTCAAAAGACTTTGCTTTCTTTGGAAATCTGTGATGGAATTTGCAACGGCAACCAGTGTACTGGAAGAAAAGGGGCAGAGTGATTTCCTTGAATTCACAGGTAATTTGAATTGCACTCATTCAAGGTGATTGCTGCTTTGCCTGCTTTCTGTTTCTTAACCAAGTAGGAATGTTCTTCCATGCTGATGTGAGGTTGGAGTATATGTAGAGCTTTACAGCACATACATTATAAAAGCTGCTGGTCAATATTCTAGGCCAGTGTTGATTTGCAATTAGAGGCTGTTTAGGAATGTCCTAACAAGGCGAAATTCTGTGATGCTTTTAAACTTTCTGCAAAGCTATTGTGCCCTTATGCTTTGTAAACTGCTGTGGACTTTGTAGATTGCTACAAAAAGTATTACCTATTAGCAGTAGTATTCTGAGCTGTTTCTAAATTACTGCTCACCTAAATTTGTGTTTACATTTCAGAAGATGGAAATGTATTTTTCAGAAGTGCCAAGCACCTGCAAATCTCACATGCCTTCAAAGCCTCCTCGAGGCAACAAGCACTTTTGGCAACTAGTGATTGCAAAGTGTTGCCTAATTTAGTTTCACAGACTCTCTTAAGCTTGACATCATTCAGTTCAATTTCATAAGAGGGCAATAGTAGAAGACTAGATAAAGGAGCAGTTCACTTCCTAGAATCTGTGCAAAAGAATAAAAATATTCATGTTACTTTTTCACAACAGTGTTTTGCAAGGTTTACTTTTACATTAAAAAAAGTATTCTTTCTAGGAATAATATTTAGGCAAAGTAATTTTGCTGGAATTATCAGCATGTGTGTAAATCCAAGAACTGTACAAGACAGTTTAAAAATAAAAAGGCAGGCTATGCTTTGGAGATTGTATGAAGACAAAATGCAGAGTCATATGTGTTCCTTAACCCTTACCTAAATTTTTGGACAACCTTGTTCAGAATATTTTTCTGTACTAACTTTTGGCACCTTCAGTACAAAAAAAATAGCCTCATGCTTGCCTTTTAAAGTGTTTTCATTTCTTTCTGAGCAAGAGGAAAAAAAGAACATTTCAGGGAATGAAGGCAATATTGTCATACACAGTATTAACGTAATGTATGCAGTATTAAAGTAATGGGAGAAGAAGCAAAGATGCCACATTTAAGTTGAGGAAGAGAAAAGGTTATTAATAAACTGGAAGTAGCACTCCAGCCTCGAAACATAGTCAGAAGCAAAATTCTGAACATATTAGCTTTATGAGAGAAATTAAACAGTGGGACGATGATATTTGCCTGTGATGTCCTCAACCTTCACTAAAGGAAGTATTTGTTGTTGTTGTTGCCATGTTTGAAACATCAAGAGCTCTGTTTAGTTTAAGACAGATGTCCGGTGGGTTATGGTATTTCTGATTAATATATCCTAAGGTCTGGTTTGTTTTAACCACTTTGTGAGTAAGCAAACTGTCATAACTATGCTAATTCTTGCCACTTTGGTCTGTGTTACATGAACTGTAATGGTTGAATCTAAAATGTCAGCTCTACTTTCTAATTTTGTTCAGTAAATTCCAATCAATATATATGGATAAGCAACTTGTAAGTACCGTGTTGTGTTCTGCATTGTTTATGCTGGTCTCAGTTCTGTGTTCCATACCCAGTGCCCAGCTGAATACACTGGGAATTTGGCTAAGTAGAAGAACAGAACTGGGGTTTTGTAGCCCAGAAGTTGTCATCAGATTTTCATTTAGGCATTAGCCTCTCCAGAAAAATAACACTGAATACATACTGAAGTTATTGTGACCTAGAGTATTATTTTGCAAACAGTGCATGCCCTAAAATATTGCTTTGTAATATCTGTTTTATACCAAATGTTGATGTTCAAGTGAGCCTGGTTAGTTATTTGACAGTGACATACACTAATATTTATAAATCTGTTAAATAAATACCTTTTTAGTTTAAGAAAATGTGTGGTATGGCATTTATAAAAGGAAAAAAAAATCAGTCTCTGTGAGGCTAAAGAAGTCTTTGCTGCTGTCTTTTGTTGTGTTAATAATTCCTTCTTATGCCATGGTGTTGAATTTGTTACCCTGAATAATTCCATTTAAGTCAGTAAGACTGGTCGTAACAGCAAATTAGAATGTGTGGAGGTATTTACAGGTATGTGGGAATACATTTTGTTTCCTTCATTTTCACCATCAAAACTAAAGTGAAACTGTAAATAAATAAAAATATCAGAATTTTAACGAACTATTAACCCACAAGGCATTTACTAAAACATAGAGGTCCTGTGGTGATCTTTACATGGTGGTTTTATAGTATTGTCATAATATGTAGCTATAATGAAGGTACCAGTACTTCAAGCTTGGCTGGTCTTTATCTGCTGTCACCACTGCTCACTGCTTGGCAAGGCAGAGCAGCTGCTGACGCAGTGAGCATAGGCTTTTGCACAGATAAAAAGAAGTTGAAATTAAATTAAGAGGTTGGGAACAGAGAGGAGGAGTTCCCATAATACCCAACAAGCAAAAGCATCTGTGGAAGTCTCCCAAGCAGAGATGCTTTGGGGATCTCTCAGCTCTGAGCTAGGATTTCAGCTCTTGCTGGCAGACAGAGGAAGGGAACAGGGGCAAGTCACCAAGAAATGTGTTGCTTTGCCCTGGGCTTGAATTACTGCTACGCTGGAGCTGCAGAGTGCAGTGCAAGGAAGGGTGGGTCTCATGAGCGTTTGGCGCTTCTGCGCTACCCAAGCGGTAACAACCAGCACACGCGCTTAAATTATGTTGTATTTGAGTTGTGCCATAAAGCACTTGAGGGACTGTCAAAGCATTTTGCCACAAAACGGCCAAGGCCAAAATATTCTTCTGTTGTTCCTATCTTTGTCTGTGCAACTTTTGCTCTGTGAACACAATTACCGTGTGAGCCAACCTTGCCAGCTCTGCATTTGCAGTGTCCCCCGCAGTGATTTGCTGGGGTTTGCACACAGTTCCTCTGTACGAGCATCTCTGTGTTGCTGCTACCGACTGCTTCATATCCCAAGGCACTTCATGGCCCTAGACCGTTGGACAAGGCTCATGGACTTCTCTGTGGATGATTCAAGTGCTCCACAGCTGATAACAATATAGTTTAACTAAGGCCTCAGATAAGGTTGTTTCTGGAGCAAAGTCAGCTATGCTGCTCTGCTCTGTTAGGGCTCGCTGTCTCGTCCTGATCAAGTCATTGCTACAGGCACCAGTTGCGGCCTCTCAGAGCCAGCGCTCCCGAGAGCTGGGCTTTGTTTTCTATAGTTC
This sequence comes from Nothocercus julius, assembly GCA_013398735.1. Classification (NCBI taxonomy): domain Eukaryota; kingdom Metazoa; phylum Chordata; class Aves; order Tinamiformes; family Tinamidae; genus Nothocercus; species Nothocercus julius. The sequence continues at coordinate 1,334,920 of VZSV01000199.1, forward strand.
TGTTCCTGCAGTTCTGCAAATAATGCTTCATTTGGACTCATCT
>VZSV01000199.1:1335482-1358333 GCA_013398735.1 Nothocercus julius
TGGCGCTGGGCGGCGCGGCGGGGGTGTCGCTGCCGCGGCTGGAGAAGCCCATCAAGCAGGCCTTCTACAACACGGGCGCGCTGCTCTTCGCGGGGCTCTGCTGCGGCGCCGCCGTGCTCGTCTACTTCATCCTGGAGGCCTTCCTGCGGCCGCTGCTCTGGGCCGTGCTCTGCGGCACCTTCCTGCACCCCTTCAAGAGCTCGCTCACGGCGCTCGGCCGCCGCTGGCTCGGCCGCCTGCAGCGCTCCCGCACGCCCGTGCTGCTGGCCGCGCTGCTGCTGCCCATCTGCTTCGCCAACTACGGCGTGGAGGCGCTGGGCGAGCAGGTGCTGCGGCGGCGGCGGCTGCTGCTGCTGCTGGGCGCCGGCGGGCCGCTCCTCTACGGGCTCTACTGCCTGGGCAGCTCGCTGGGCGTGCAGGTGCTGCTGGCGCAGGCCGGCCGCCTCATCTGCCAGGGGCTCGACTACTTCAGCAGCCAGTGGGTGAGTGAGTGAGTGAGCGAGCGAGCGAGCGTCCGCGCGGCCGTTAGGGCCGTTGCGGACGGCCGTTAGGGCCGTTGCGGGCGCCATGTCGCTTGTTGCGCGGCAGGGATGCGGGAGCGCCCCGCGGGCTCCCGGCCTTGCAGGCGGGGCGGGGGAGGCGGCGTGAGGCCGCGGCAGGAGCCGATGAGCGTTTCCCCCCCGTCTGCGCCGTCCTGGCCGCGCTCCGGCTGCCCTTACGGGTGGCTCGAGCGAGGGCTTGGGCAGGCAGGGGCTTCTTGAGGCTCGGTGTGTTGCAAACTCGGTTTCCCACACTTAAAAATGAGACTGCTTACCTATGTATTGTTTACACTAATAAAGATTTTGAGAGGTTAAATCTCTGTGGTAGGTTTGACTAGTTTAAACCACCCGATGGAACTCAATAGGGCACTTTTTTCATTGGGTTATTTTTAAAAGTTGAGTTGGATGTGAGAGCAGTATTGCGTATATGAAGGAAACAGGTATGTGAAAACACAGAAGTTGAGTGAAGTTGTACTTCAAAAAAAAAAAAAAATAGAATTGACTTGCCCAGATTCCTTAATGTCAAAGACTTTTTTTTTTTTTTGCCAACTTTTTAAGCAAGATTCTTCTAGCTCAGAAAAGTTAATTGCCTGGAAAATAACATAGGTAATTGTGTTAGTAGGGATGTAAGTGCAGCTTAAAGTAAAGAGGTGCTTTGAAAGTATTGTGTTGGCGGGAGATGGCAACAAACTGTCAAGGAAAGACATACCCTTGCAAGCTTATCCAGACTTCTCATTCTGAAGTTACTCATGCTCTTTGAATCCAGGTTTTCTTCCTGCAGTGTAGCCAAGGTATGCTGATCTCTCAAAAGCTAGAAATGAAAAGGCAATAGTTCTCCTAAATGTTTTGACTACTGATATTTTTAGTATGTCCAGGATGGACTAGAGAGATTTTCTGCAGAAAGTCTTGAAGGTCAAAGGGAAGGGGAGGAAGAAATTTTTTTGGCTTTCTACTCTTAAGTCATGACGTAGACTAGAGAACGTCCGTAAAGATGTTTTTCTGATTTGTTTTGTCCCCAGAAGTATAATCTGAGAGTGAATGACAGAGATGCTCACTTTTTTTTTTAATTATTATTTAAATCAAGAAGCATAGTGCAAACTTTTACCTCCAGCTAAGTGATGAAAGAACAAAAGCATGACTTATTACTCATTGTAAGTTTTGATTTATTGCCCTGTAATTTGCCTGATAAGTTTAAGACTTTCCTTTGGGTTGGCCTGTTAAGTTTTTGCCAAATCAACTATGTTGCTTCAAAAACTGACTTGACTAAAGTCTTTGTTCAGACCTTGCTTGTTCAGTTATGTTTGTACCTCGTAGCTATAAAGGTATTAAAGGAAGTTGTACTGATGTAACCTCATAAATATGTTATAATATACTACCTGATTTTTATGCATTTTCAGTGCAGTTTTGTTCAGCAGGACTCTGATATTCCTCCTTGCAGTATTTCTGATAGGCACTTGGTGTCTATTGAACTTCTGTAAGATTTTAACTTGGAAAAGATACAAAATTCCCAAATCTCGTCTGATTTGAGATCTTTGAGGGGTGGTGTGGAGAGGGAAGTTTATGTCAAAAATAATAAACCATGGACTTCACTGCAACAGGTTTGCTTAAGAAGCTTCTATCAGGCTGCCTAAATCATCTTCTGGGAAGAAACTGTGTGGAGTTCTCCTTGTGAATAACTTCCCTCAGCCTGGCAGTATCTATAAACCTTGCAGTGTTTCTCAGTTCCAGGGTTTTTTGAACCTTGCTGTTCCTTTGTTTGTATTAGTTTAGAGCTGGTTTCAGGCTGCTTATCTTGAGCAGGGTAACTTAATTTTACCTACCCTGCTGAGAAGCCTTGAGCTGGATTAGTTAATAGTATCTGCTTTAACTTTGGTTAAGCATTTTTAAGCCATTTAATTTCCATGTAATATTGCAGGGACTGGGCATGCATGCAGCTTGCTTGCTATCCTCTGCACAGCAATTTTGGATATTACAAATCTGTTTACTCCATTTTACTGTCCTTTTCCTGTCATCTGAATCTTCCATGCTTCCTTCTGAATGTCTCTTACATAAAAGTAAGAACTACTTTAGTATGTAAGTGTTTTAATGTGATAAGCAAAAGTTACAGTAATTTGCACTGTTTCTTATAGTAGACCATTAAGGCAATCTGGATTTGTGTTTTGAAATATCTTCATCTAGAATAAATTAATTTACATAAACACAATAAGTAAGTACCTGTTGTGTACATGAAATAGTACTTTCTTGCCAAGAGTGTGACTTGTAACTCATTCATTAAAGACACCGAGAGGAGCAAATGTGTCCTGCAGCACAGTGCCTTGTGACAAGTGCAAGGGCAGCATCCGCCTAGCACAGAGCAGTTGTTCATCGTAATTTTCGTCTTGTGAACTATGGATATCAGTGCCCCAGCCACCCATGGTTCTGTCTTGGTTGCAAAGGTTTAAAAGACATTTATTTTTACTGGGTGCTTGTTTGGTCTTTTTAATTGTGCTGTCTGGATATGCTGTTGCTTGCAGAAAGCAAGGTGACGTGCATTTATCTCCTCCCTTTCTACTAACCTCTGCTGCCCTATGGAGGGAAGAGATGGCTTGTAGAGTTTGACTAAGAACCATTACTGTTGTCCGTAACTTTTTTGGTACCAGTTTGGTGTTCTCTGAAAATATGTGTGTGATATCTTTTGATGCTATGATACCAGGACAGTTTTTAATTTCACTTCCAATGCAAGTGTGAACAAAATGTTCTCTAAATGCAGCGATTGCATGTGATGGTGATTTAGGAAACTGCATCTTGGCAGCAGCATGCTAGAGCTTTCTGGTGCCATTGTCCCCAAATCTGGGGAAGCCGTGCCCAGTGCTGATGAAGAGGATTTGGGCATGGCTACAGTCCTCTCTGTTTTTTAAGTCATTCTGGAATTTGAAATAGGAGCCCTTGGTATCTCGGGGACCAGCCCATTTGAGAGAATTGCATAATCCTACATTTGAAGAACAAGTGTTCTTTTTCTGAAAAGGGGGATCTTTGTCCAATAGGAGACTGGAAATACTCTTACACATTTATATTCTATAACAACTTTAATGTGGTGTTTGCATACCTTCTGAAGACTAATATGTGGATTCCTGGGCTTGTTTGAAGTATGCTTCTGTCATACTTAACATAATGGAAATTCTTCTGCTTTGCAGCAACTTTTCAAACTATTTCAGCCTGACACTTTACAGTTAGAGTAATACACAGGAGATGCCAGCTATTGGCTGCAATTCTTCTGTCAGGAGGCGTCATGTGTTTAGATTTATTTAGAGAATGGTTAGTTTGTAGATCCTGGCAGATGAAATGAATTGTGCAGCTGGCTTATGTTGTCTGAAGTTCATCTTCTCAGTAAGTTAAATGGGATGCCACCATAACTGACAGCGTTCTCTGCTATAACCTTGAATGTAGAACTGTCAGAACCTTTCTTCCCTGGTAAGAGGTTGTCAGAATTTGTTAATCAAGGTCAGAATTGTGTGTGCCAACTTTATTTTTCTTCCCCCCACGTGGAATGATGGGAATCTGCGAAACAGCCTGCCAGGCCATATCTGTGACTCTGCTAGGTGCGACTCCTTCTGTCTTTCTGATGGTTTGCAAGCAATTAAAGGTCCTAATGAATATTTTCCTCACTAGAACACTGGAAAAATCTGGGGATGCCGTCTGCCATCAGCATGACGTTGGATTGTCCTCAAAGCATTAGGTGCCTTGGTGGTCCACTGTTTACTCTCTTGTTAGAGAGGCTATCGAAGACCTTCAGTAAAGAAAACTTCTTGTCCCGGCCCTAGATTTCAGGAGTCCCTAAAGTAACCTCTGCAAAGCAGCTTCTTGGCAAGTGTGTTTTGGGTTGCAGGTATCCAAGGAGGCTTGGCTGCCATAGCATTTAATGTAGCTTGCTTTCTTCTTGCTCTGCTCTTCAGAGCAGTCATGCAAATTTCTAAGACTTGTCCAGCATAAAATGAAGAAAATGCCCCACTGCTGTCTCTTGCCCTTCCTCGGGATGCAGCTTCATCTTTTTTTCTGCTTTTTCATGTGGCTTGTGCCAGAATTCCTTTCTTGGTTCTTTGACCAAGTGACCATGGACACTTAAGGACATTTAAAGGCTGCTTATTATAAATGCTCTTTCTGCTCCTTATAGTAATGCTTTTGATATGAGTACCATGGCTTGTACACCACAGACACTGTCTCTAAATGTGGCTTTTCAGAACTACAGTCTTTGTTGTGTTGCCACAAACTTGGTGGAGATGACCTTTGCGGAGAGCTTGTGGGGCCTCTTTATAGACAGGAAGGGGATTTCTTTACTACCACCTCTGAAAGGAATGATCAGCATGGAACTGTCCAGCAAAATTTTAACTATGCTCTATATAGCAAAATGTAAAGATGAAGCTGCTTCTATAAAGGAGCCAGCTCTTGTGAAAGTGGTATCATGAAGCTTGTCACAAGTGATAACCTGCCCTAAGGGGAGGTTGTAGCAGGTTGATACTCTTTGAAAAACCTCTTCACACAAGTGAATTTTGAGAAACTTGATTTCTGAACATTTTTTTAGTGGACATTCTCACAAATAACTTCTTTATTAAGACTGCACAAGTGTGCTATATGAGAAGCCCTTTCAAAAAACATTTCTGCAGATACCAGGATACCTTACCTAGTGGATTAGTTTAAATTCACAGCATAGGAAATGTTGCAGTACTCACTGAAAATGCTTTTAATTGCTGTAACAGTGTTTGCTTTGATAAGTCAGTCTTTTCTGCCAGGATTATAACCACAAATTCATAATTTGGAATTGAGCACCAGACAGGATGCCAGGTTTCCATTTTATTTAGCTTAGTAGTTTTAGGTAAACCTAGAACATATATATTTATAATGAATATATATTATATAAATATATATATATATATATCTTAATTGGAGGATCTAAAAGGAACCAAACAGGTTGGCTTTATTATTCCTTTGTCAACAAGTATGCCAGTTAGTCCTATGTGCTAATGCTTTTTGTGCTCAGCTAAGAAAAGAGTTCAGGATGTCTTCTTGTTTCAATAAATAATGATCTTTGTAGTGCAGGGTAAGAGAGTTTGTCTGAGGTTGCTCTGAGGTGGAGCATAGCATTATTTGTGGGCCTGGGTGGTTTGTGTTTTTGCACCTGCACAGTAAAGACCATTTCCATATTAAATGAGGGGTAGTTGTCAAGTCATCATTCTGCTGAACCCCTGTGCTGTGGAAGGCTGCCTGCCATGTCCTGTGGAATATGCGGTAAAGCCACATGGAATTAGTTTTGGTCCTGAAAGTGAGTCAAATTGGCATTTTCATGATTCTTCAATTGCTTTCTTTTAACTCTTCTTCATTAGAAAACCATTTTAAAATGAGCAAGACAAGTGAAGAAAGCCCTGTGATGTTCATAATGGCAGTGTGGTTTTTAGGCATATACTTAATATCTCACGTAGCTTCGATTTTTTTAAGCCAAACGCTGTTCTGCTCAGGTTTTGCAGTAGGTTCATTCTTTTGTCAGCCCGGGTTGGCGCTGAGGAGGAAGAGGTAGAAATGATGATCTAGCCTCTTCAGTCAACTTGGCACAGGGCAGCACCTTTTCAAAAGTCTGTGAAACAGGTGTGGAGTGAGCGTGGATGAGAGTACTGCTGCATGTGTGGGGTGACTGCCTGGGCCTGTGTAATAGTAACATAATACAAATTCTTTTTTATAGAGATCTTTATGGAGCCTAGATATTGCTGTACTTGAGACAGTCTTTTTAAAGGTGGACACATCTGATGCTTATGATGTGTAGACTGAATTTTTTTTTTGATGCACATTAACTGTTGTCCTGTTTTCATATTTTATGGCAAAGGCTTTTCTATTCCTTTATTTTTTTTTAATAGTGATATTAGTGGAAGAAATAAGTTTCGGCTCCTTTATTTTTCCCAGATCTATTTGGCCTCTCCTTATGGTTTTCTGCTATCTAAAGCTGCTTGATGAAAACAACAGGGAGGGAATCGCAGGATACTCAGTCATTAAACTTGTGTGTCCGTGTGTAAGGCCACCTGGGAGCAGTGTTATGGGAAGGTTGCTTTTGAAAGCTTTTCCTGGTTTAAGGGTGGGGGGGGAGCCCCTTTAAATCTCCATTTGTGAGCAAAAGCTTTATTTTTAAATGTTAGAGAAGTGGTGAGATGCTTAGTGCTTCTTGTGTGGTGTGATTTTTGTTGCAGCCTTAAGCAAACTGGTGAATATAAAACCTTTCAAATTGGATCCGAAGTCCCAGAGGAGAGGCAGCTTTGGCGGGGGCGGGGAGAAGTATTTTTAGGAAAAGAAGGAAATAGGTGAACTGCGTAACTGGAAGAGTTTTACTCTTTAATATAAATCAATGTAAGTGCTGCCAGGAGTGGAGTAGTGAGAGAAAAATCCATTCTCATGGAAATGTGATACCAAAGCTTAAAGTGTTTCTCAGACTATAGAATGTGCCTAATCTTGAGTGGAACAGAAAATGGACTTTCAGGAACACCGGAAAAGGTTTTGCTGATATATCTAGACTTTCCAGCACATTGAACTAGTAATTAAGGTGATATTCCAAAATTTAATAGCATATTCAAAACATTGAAGCAGGTGCTTGAATTTAACATAAAAGCGGCAGCTATTTATGGCATCATTTCTGCTTTCAGTTGGCAAGAGGCAATTTAAAGAGAACTGAAGCCTATTGCACTTGCATAGACATCTCCAGCTCTGGTCTTTTAAATTATCACCGTAGCCCAGAAATGAATACTGAAATCCAAGGAGTTGCACTGCAATGTTACAGCTACTTTTATGTTTTCAGGGGGAAAAAGGCATTTTTTGTGTTACTACTTTTATGCCTAAAGAAAAACATCTTTTTCAAATTGCTGTTGGGGTACAGAGGTGCAAGGCAGTTAGGAGAAATGGTCAATGAAGCTTCATTTGTTCAATGAAGCTAAGCGAGGGAAGGAAGAAGGATTAAGCCATCCAGCAAGGCACCTAAAATTCTGATATGTGTGGGATAGTGCATGCCAATCTAGTTTAAATGAGATAGAAAAGGTGTTTGAGGGTCTTAGAGTAAATTGTGAAAGTTTGGCATCTGCAGCTGACTTGTGGTTACAACTGCTGGAGTGTGTGCTGGCTCTCATGTATCTAAGTGCTTTGGAAACTGTTCAGCAAAATAGTGAGAAGTGTTATATAGGATGTGTTTAAAATGGAGCAGGCTATTGCCAAGTTAGTATGGGATAAAATTCAAGCACCTGTCAGTTGAAGTATTTTGTTTTGCACAGACGTTTTCAGCTCCAGTTTGTTTGGTAGGAGTAGCCTGGCTTAGTTCTCTTGGAGGGGATTTCTTGCCATGTAGGGAAGTGCTCTTCACACCTCACAAATGCTTGACCATGACATTAACCATGACATGAAATCAAACCTTTTGCACCAAGTGATTGAATGTGTGCCTTGTGTGAGAGGCTTGAGTATTGTTTAGGTTTGGTTTCTGAAACAATATGGATGACTCATCTGTTTTAAAATAACCTATTTCTCTCTAATCAGTTGAAGTAAGAAACACTTTTACTGCCTGACCTTTGCTAAGCTTTTTAGAGAAAACTGTGGAATTGTTGTAGCTTGCAACAGGAGTAATTATGAGTGCTTCAGCACTGCAGCACTATGACTTAGTTTTAGTTCAACTGATAAAAACAGTGGAGTGTAGTTTACCTTGGCTTTTAACCCAAATTTCTGCACTATTAACCTCTTACTCTTGGCATAGTTTATTAATCAGGAAGCTGAACTCTGACCTATTTATAATAGAGCTTGTTATTTGTAATTTATCATGAATCTTAAAGGCTGAAGAGAAAATACACTTAATGCTGGAATAGGCCTCATACAAACATGATAGGGAACAGTTTAGTACCTTTCTTGGTGTTGAATTATCCTTTATTTGCATTTGTGCTGAAATGTGTATTGTGAGTATAGTTGTACCCGTGCTCTTAAATCAGTGCTGCCTGGTGCTTGAAATCAAAATCTAGTGTTTTGAGTTTAAATATAACATCTAAGACTTTGGTTTCAGATATTTGCCTTGTGTTTGTTGTTGTTGTTGATATTTGTAAGGTTTGCAGTGTTGTGTTCATATGTAATTAGGGAAGGGTGACAGAAGTTGAACTGATCACCTTTGATGGAAAAGATGAGTATGAAAAGGGAGTAGTTTAGTTCCCACTTCCTAGGGGTTTTTTAATTGAACGATGTGGGGTGGAATCCTGGTCCCTTAAAAGTTAACTGGGTCAGTTTGTGCTTATCTGTTGAATTTAGTGCAATTACCATTTCCTGTAGACCAGCTAGGTGAATGACAGTGACAAACTGCTTTTCGTGGAGGTTGAGCCTCCTTGGTGTGAGTGAGAGCACAGAAACAGAGGGGAATGATCTGTCTCTATGGTCAGCCTGGTCTTTGTCTCTCTCAGCGCGTTCTCATTTCTTTGCACTGAAGTCTGAGTCAGCAAAAGCTGTTAATAAAAGTTCTGTTTACAATTCACGGGGATTTATGGATGAACGATAGGTGTCCTGGCTAGGATAGGGAATATTTCATGAATTTGAGCCTGAAACATCAAATATTTCTTTGAATGTAATGCTGATTTTTTTTTTTTTAAACACAGGTTTTCATATCTCTTATTTCACATCTTTGCTTAGCAGTGGCTTTTCATTGTCATGCTCAAATTTGTTTTCTAAAGCTTCCTACTTGGATGTCTCTGTTGTAAGCCGTTTAATGAGTAGACCTGAGGGAGGCAGTTCTAATCAGCAAAGCGAGATGACCATATCAGTGTCTGATTATGACCATATCAGACCATATCAGTCTTTTCATATGAGTGTTTTCACTTAGGTATATGGTAAAACCACATGTCAAAACTCAGAACCTGAACTACAACTTGACTTTACTTCTCTGTAGCAGAGAGGGGTGTGTGTGTGTGTGTGTGTGTGTGTGTGTGTGCATATGTGTATTAACATATATATAGACATACACCTATGTGAACATGTACTTACTCGCTGATATCTTTTTCTTAAAGATCTGGACCTTGGTCGTTGGTTACCTGCTGATGATTTCCTTCAAGTGGAATCTAAGCACAGAGCGTTACTTGAAAGCAATCTCAGTACCTGTGTGGATTATGCTGCTCTTTCACTTAGGTGAGTAACATTGTTAGCGTTCATGAGCGGCAATGCTCTTGTGTCTGCTGTGATTCTTTCATCTTGCAAGCAAAACTGCGTACTGGCTCCTTTTCTAAGTTATTTTAGCAGAGTCTCAGCTGGGGTGAAAGCTGTTTTTCTGCTCACTCAGGCTGCATGTGACTCTTCATTATGCCGCAGTAAATCTTTTTGGTAGAAAATCGGTAACATGCAAGTGTTGGAGTATGGATTGGGAAGGGCATCAAGGAGCTGAGCAGCAGCATCTGCCTTCCACTTCTGTCACCCACTTGGTGCTTTTTGTGACTTCATTTTATTTTGCACTTGCAGTAGCAGATCCCTCACCAGCTGGTTGGAGGGGAAGGACAGAGGTCACAAGGAGTAATTTTAGACTTTCTTGTAAATACTATGACTTTGTTTGAGAACCTGTCACTAACTAGGCTGAAATTATGCATTAAAGTGCATTTAATAGCAGTGATAGGAGCAAAGAAAAAAAAAAAACAATCAACGAGCATGTTATGATACCAACAATACCAAATAAGTTTACTGTTAGTTTTTATGATCACTCTGTACAAATACAAGGTTTCACTAACTTTCTAGTATTAAGTTTTTCGCATTTTATATAAACATTTGATTATCGTAATTGAAGTTCCATTGAATTTCCCATAGTGATGCAAATAATAAGTTAGATACAGTGGAAAATTTCTCAACTTATTTAGTGCTTTATTTTTGCTTTAGCAGTAGTTTGCAAGAGTTGCTCTATGCACACGTGGGCACTTCTCTGAAGCCTTAGGCTGTACGTGGTGGCTTTGCCTTTGCTCACATTTTCGGTCTTACGTTGGCTTGAAGTACTAGCTGAAAAGTCCCAAATAAACAAGGCCATGCTTGATGGAATGCTGTAGAGATCTAATTTAAATCTCAAAATTTTTTTTTGGTGGCTTGACATGCTTCTGATTTTCTAAAATGTTTTTCTTTTATGTAGAACCTAATGTAATTTTGCATGTTGTTTTAAAAACTCTAAGGAATGCCAGCATAGTTTAAAGTCACTGAAGATGTAACAGTGTTTATTTACTGAGGTAGTAGTTCACCTTTTGTTTTTTTTTTCCTCCTCCTTTCTCTGAACTTAGGAAATTTGTTTGCTTTAACAAACTTGTTAGTTTTTGCCTACTTCTTGGCTGAGGTAGTGCCTTTCTTAGTCTTGATAGATACTTTTAGTGGATTGATTTATTTATTTACTTATTTTCCAGCTTCTGTGGCAGGTTCCTGGAGAATTCCTGTGTTTCTGGTTATAGTTTTTCTGATGACTGTAGGCACATTGCATGAACAGCAGAGTGGAAAGGAGTCTTCTGGTAAGAAATGAGGCCTATTTTATTATAGGAGGCGAAAGTGAGGAGAGGGCATCTGAACTATATTACTGTAATGTAATACCATATAGATTGCAAGAATTTGCTGTAAGAAGTTTTAGACTGTTTGTTCCAAAGAGGATTTTGCATGCTGACATGAATCTTTGGTTCTTTATAGAAAAATCTTTGGAATAAACTGTTGGGTTTCCATAGAATAGGGACTCTCTCAACTACAAAGTTTAAGATATGTTTTGATTATATCTTTTGATTATATATTTATGTTTAGAGAAGCTTATACATGTTTTCAAGCATGAAAAAAGTCTGGAGTTTGGAATTACAATCTAATTTTGAAAGAAATAAGCAATATGGATTTAATAGCTCCTAAAATATGAGAGAACTTAGTCTGCTTTATCCACTCAATAAACTTTTTATACAATTATTTGTGGTTAGAATGCAAGTTTCTTAACTTTAAGTGCTTGGACTTTGATAAAACTAGCTTTCTTCTGTTGTGAATGCGTTTTGTGTAAAAACAACAACCGTGGGTTCCTTTCCGTTACTACTTTTACTGTGATTTTTGGGGAGCTTTCTTCCTATCATACTGCTTTGGTGTTTTTGAAAGTTATCACAGTGTTGGTTAGTAAAACTGATCACCTGGTATAGAGATTGCAGATTAACCAAACTATGAATGACAAATGTCAGCCACAGTTCACTAGCAAGCAAAGTCTGAGTCACTGTGTCTATGTATTGACATTGTAATGCTAAAAACTAGCATTCATGGCCATTCAAACATGTTGGCTATGTAGGAAGGCTTATTTAAAAACTAACAATATCTATCCATAAATTTTGTATTGCTTGACAACTTCAGTGAATATCAAGCAACAAATGCGTATTATAAGAGTTGTGCTGTTCTTTCTTTATATAAACAAGTATGTTTTGCAGGGGCAGAACTTCCCGGTCAGATGATTTCCATTGCTGCTTCAACAATTGCCATGGCAATATCAGTTACAGAAGATGAATCAAATAAACCTTCCTCACAACCCTCAGGTGACTGAATACTCTGTAAGAAAACATTTGAATTTGTTCTAAAGGCATGAATAAGAGGGAATTAAGAACATATTTCAGAATAGTCCCTCTCCTTCATCCTTTTCAAAAATAACGCGTTACACTTATCCAATGTACCTGGTATATGTGCTTTTAAAAATAGTAAAGGAGCAATCATATAGGAGATATGATTCATACAGGAGGCCTGACCAGAAGTTTGTGCCTGTGTTGTCTTGTGTGGTTTTTTTGTTTGTTTGTTTGCTTTGCTTGCTTGTTTTTAGTAGTGAGGGCAATTTTCCCTCTTTATTGATTTTATTTTTCCTGCACTTCCCTTGATTCATTGGCACTAACAAGATGCAAGTGGGCTGCCAAATGAGGTACAGTCCTTCCCGGTTGGCTAAGAGCCTGTGCAGCAAGGCTCCTCCCCGGCTGGGCTCACTTGCCAGCTGCAGGAGGAAGTTACCTTCCTCGCACTCCACAAGCCTCCTGGGCTGTTTCTTCTCTGCCGTAGTGTATTTCCAGCAGTGGTGTCCAACAGGACCTGGAGCTGCACTAAATCAAGATGCTGGTAGTCTGTCTTCCTCACTTGCATGCGTGAGTTACTGGTGCAATGGTATACAAAGCTCATCCATATGAAGCTGGTACTAGGCAGACTTGTAAACTAAAAAGTTTTTTTTTTTAATTTACTCAGGTTCTCTAGACAAGAAATTTATACTGGACTTTTTTTTTTTTTTTCTGGAAACTACCATTTGCTGAAACCTTAATGCCTTTATTTTTTTAAACCTGTACATTCTTGTTTTTGAATTAAAATTCATCTTTTCTGAGCTATAAATGAGAGAACAACTTTGGTCAGCAAATAACTTCTGCTTGCTGTTGTTACTGAATTAGGTTAAAAGTAACTTAAGATCACAGTGTGAATGCTGTATTTGCAGTGCAAGTGTTCAGGAACAGAAAGAGTATACTAAGAAATTAATGAGATAGAAGCATCCTCTTCAAACTATCTCTTTTTTCTTTAAATGATCTTTGAGTATGTTTGAGACCTTAAATGGAAGAGAAATCAAAGATTTACTTTAATACTTCACACTGCTTTTGAAAATGAAATCTACTCTGGCTTTGAGTTACGATTGTTTGATAAAGTATATTCAGTTCCTCTAATTTGACAGTGGGAGGAGGCCTGTAAGAATGCAGCATCTTTTCTTTCCTCTTTTTCCTTCCCCTGTTAGCCCTGCCTGCCATGCCATTGTGTGATGTAGGAGAGCTTGCACAGGGCTGTTGTAGTTGTTTCAAAATTCAGGTTATTGCCAAGGCTACCCTATCTTTTAGAGAAACTGCCATGAATGTAAGTTGAATGCCACTGAAGAGCATACTGTGTTCTGTATAACTCCCACCTGTTCCACTGCCATTTATTTTTTTGTTTATTTTAGAAACAACAGAAGGTGATCAGCCTGCACATACTTCATCATCTTTCTCCTCTTCATCGTCTTCTGGGAGCAGGCAAAGGCCTGAGATTGGAGCTTTTCTTAGAAAAAAGAAGACGAGTGATATTTACTTTGTTACGCTAGTCTGGGCCATTGTCATTGTGCAGATATGGCTAAATCTCTGGATTGTGCAACTATTGCCAGTGCCTTTTGCAGGTAATACAGTTACTACAAATGTGTATTAAATGATGGCTTTGGATAGCCTTATACTTAGTTAAATTAAGTGCAGATAAAATCTTATTTCTATTTTAGGCCTGTATGAGTTTTTTTTACTTTCTCAAGATTTCTCATTTTGAAAGACGTGGAGTTAGTGAAGTTACTGTCACAAGTTAAATCTTTCTGTGTGGTTATAATGTTCTTGACCAATTACAGGTTCAAACAGATTTAGGTTCAAGTGCAGTATCCGGCTTCATGTGGGCCCAGACCCACTTGGTCATTTTAAAAATGCTTTGTCCATAGACTGTCATTATTATGTGTTACCTGGAATACTTGAGAGCCACATCTTACATTTTTGAATACTTTTGGAGCACTTTGTTTTTCTTCCTCTTGGTGTTTTGTCTTCTACAGCTAAGCCATGCTGTTACTCACTTTTCAAGTGCAGGGCATGTTGTGTTTTAATTTCCATTAAAAATGACTTGCCAAGTTCTGCAGACAATCAGAAGGTAAGTTAGCTTCTAATTCTAGGTCTGAGGGTGGGTTGGCTTTGTTGCTTCACATCTACATGCATCTGTTCCCTTATTGGTAAAGCGATAGTGACATGTTTTTGATGGCTATCTGAAGAGGTTGTTTGAAAACTGCCTGCCAGTTATTTCAGTAGCTTTTGGCAGGAGAGGAAGAGAGAGAGAGAGAGAGAGAGAGAGAGAGAAGGGAAGATGGCAAGATAGGAGCTCAAGAAATAGGCGTGTGCCACTAGTGAATCTGAAGCCTTCTGTTTTTTTTTTTTTTTTTTTCCTTGCTTTAAACAGAGGATGAGTTACCTATTTTATTAGACTTCGTTTAAACTTCCCTTAAAACACTAATTTTCAACAAGCCATTATAACTGTCTAATTGAGTATTTGGAAATTGAGAATGCAGGGCCATGCTTATGGTTCACTATTATGAACTCTGAGAAACACTGTGAAAGAAACAGCTGTGTATTTGACTGTGCTGCTGTAGTAGAGACTAAAAGGGAATTTTATCATGGACACTCAAATAGGTGAGTATGTTGAGAGGAGGAAGAAGGTTTTAATTCCTTTTTTTTCTACTAGTGCAGTTACTACTGCAGTGCTCTGCCCAGTTTTGGTGACTGGCCATCATGGGAGCTAATGACAGATTGGACAGATTTCGTAAGAAAGCCATACAAATGATCAAGAGATTAGAAAATGTGTTTTACAATTATAAGAAGAGTTTAAATGGTTAAAATTATTCAAGGAATGACTCTTTAGGAATACCTATGTAGGGTGGGAGGCAAAAGGGGTGGAGTAGACTCTGCAGTGTGGCACACAACAGGGAGTAGTTTTATGTTTGAGCCAGGCATGTCGAGATTATAAAGCACGCATCTAATCCTGAAGTGACTTTCTAAAGGCTTCTGTGGATTGCCTGCTGCTGCCAATGCTTAGAGAGATGCCTTCATGAGAAGATCAAGCCCAAACAGAAATTAATTTGGGAATATTTGTAACCTCTTGCCTTAGTTGTGAGACTGGCCTAAGTGCTTGTTCTTGCCATAAAACTGATGAATGCAACTAAATCTTCACAAAACCCTTATGAAGGGGCCATGTTGTTATGAAAGGAGTCATTGAGGATAGCCTGGATTGTTAAAAAGGAAGTATTAAAAATAATTCAGTAGTGGACAATAGTCTCATAAAGGAAAGGCTTTCCTTGCGGCTTTTCAAGTCTAAGACTAAAAAATCTAAACACACTAGAGATATTAAAGAAAATGCTTCTAGAACATAGAAGAAAAAAAAAAAAAGAAATCAACCCTCTTCAGTTTAAGATTTTTTTGAGTTTCTTATGGTAGACGTGAATATTACATGAAGTAGCATTTAGATTATTGCAAAAAATACCATACTACCATTAATACTTTTGTCTTCCACTTCAGTAGAATGAGATACTCTTCAAAAAATGTTTAATGTAGAGGATGGAGAGTAGTACTTCCATAAAGTGAAAAGGGACAAAGGTGAAGAACTTCTCAGCTTTTATGTGCTTCATTTATTTATTTCAAATTCTGTTTTGTCTTCAGATCATTTTCTGCTTCTGGCAGATGTTTGGATTTTCTTATGGCATTGTTTCTGTTCATATCTTTCTTATAACATGCCTCCTCTAGTTTTCTTACTTGTGTTTTAACCTACCATACTGACAGCTGTAAAACTTCCTGCTATTATCTTTGCAGTGATGGTACTCTGAGTTATTTCACAGGAGATTATTTAAATAACAGAAGGTTATAATGCCATTTCATTTATGTTGTTTGCTGCTTGTAAAATGAGAATTTGCTGTGTTTTGATGAGCATCAACTGATGCATTTGCTGTCATCACCTTCCATCTTGCAGAGCTTCAAGCTGCAGGTTAAATGCTGGCTCTCCTGTTGTTTCCTGTATGTTAGGCAGTCATAATTAGATTATTAAAGTATTCTTATTTTTTTAAGGGAATAATTCCTACTTACCACGCGGTGGTGCCAAAGGTAGGTAAACCAAATCTCAGCAGACTTAAATGATTGCTCAACAGATAGGAACATGAGCCATTGCAGAAGGGGCTTAGAGATAACAGGCTTTTGTTGAACCTCGATAAATGCACTGTGGATATTAAGAGTTGACCTTCGGGGCTGTGGGGGACCCTTTCTATATCCATAGATGGAAGAATGATGTGAACGTGGAGGGCATGGTAGGGCTGTTGTGCTGGTGCTGTGTAGCAAAAAGTAGACGGCTAGTTTGGAGAATACACTTGTGTAATTTAAAAAAAAAAAAAAGCTTTCTTAAAAGCATACTTGAACTAAATTATGCATTCAGTTGCACAAATGATCTTTCCACAAAATGTTATTTTAGTATGTAAGTAGAATTCTAACCTCTTCTGTAACTGTTGATCCACCTAGGTAACTTAAGTGGTATAACATACTGTTAAATAAAAAGAAATATGGCAGACTTCTCATGACAAGACAGCTTCAAAGGAAAGTTTCATGTTTCATACTATTTTCTTACATATTTTAATGCTTCAGGTTTTAACTATATGTGTAGTAAGGGAGAGAGTGCTTACATTATGGAAGTTTAATCTTAAGTGTTCTCCAAAAGCCTCTGGTTTATATTTCATATAGACATGATATTTTATTTCTATAATTGTAATGCTATATTGTTTTGGTGTTGTTAAGAGCTCTTTCATTAATGTAAAGTGGATGGATTTTAGGAGTTTTGAAGAAAAACTTTTTTGTAGCAAAATGTTTCTTACAAAGAAAAATAATAATGTTTTGCATAAGTTGCATATTGCCTAAAAATGGATTTTTTTTCTCATGCTTTCCATGGTCATCTACAAGCTAAGATATAACTGGTGTCAATGTGTCAATTTTTTTTTTTTTTTTTAGATGCTTAAAATCAAAATAAATCATTAGTTGAACTTTAGATGTGAGTACTTACTTCTCTAATGCAAATGATCTGCTGTCAGTCCTTAAAGGAAAGATATAACTTTTGGGATATGGAAAACCTAACACTTAAGAATTTGGCTAGAAAAGTTTGTTTTATGCTCAATACTTTTTTAAGTTCTGTATCTGTGTGTAGTTTTGTGGCAAATTATGGACAAGCATGTGATATACCCACAGTAGCCTTGCTGAAGTCAGGCAGTTGTATTATCGTGCAGTATGCCAGCACTTCTTTTCTGGTGCATTTTAAATATTTTGTTGTTAACCATGTTTCTTAAGTGAATGAGGAGATTACTACTAAAACAACTTCAAAAATTTGAAAACTTCTGATGCAAAATAATGATTTTTTTTCTTTTTTTTTTCTTTTTTTAATAGGGCTTTCAGACCAGAATAGATGTGTTATACTACGCTGAAATCTCTAGTACATTCTTTCTTTCTTTTCTTTATAGTTTGGGCACTTAAGAAACTTGTGGTCCATTTTGGAGTTTTGAACTTCATGGCAAACCGTTGCAGTAGTTGGTGGCAACTTGTGGAAAAGTTTGTGATGGAGCGTCAGGAAGCTCTTGCGCCACGGCCTATTAGAGGACTTGGAAGAGTAATGCTAAAACTTGACAGTAAGGTATTTCTACTTATTTTCTTAAGCAATCTGAAAGTTTATTTTTTGTTAGCCATGTTTTGAAATGTTTTTACTCTAAAGTAAGTGTTTGTCACTAATCGACATGTCCCTCATGTAAAACTATCTGTCTCATGGTGTATTTTTTTACACCATCTCTCTTTTGTCAGTATTCACACTGAAGTAAGCATTTAAACTGTTACATAATTATGTGCAAAGCTTGACAAGTCGCTTTTTAAAAGTTAAGTTGGCTTCAGAAGATTCCTTATCTGGTTGTAGGAAGCTTTGTATAGTTCAGCTACCTTATCTGATTACAAAGATACTGACGTTAAAATTAATCAGCTGGAATATGAAGGGTGAAATGTTTCTACTTCCATTGTGTAAACTTAATAAAAAGCAATCTCTTTCATTCTGCAAGTAGGGCTAGAGCTAGTTCAGCCATATTTGTTTAGACTGTATGGAAATAGTTGTTGAACACAGTGGCTCAGTGGTATAGAAGGCATCTTCTGGCTTCCCTGTCTAAAAAGAAATGTGAGGTAAGATACTTGAGAAGTACTATAGAAAAAGGCCTTGTTTGCTCTTCCCTCTGCTCCCACCACCTGCATTGTAGCCATGCATTATAAACAGTTATGAACCCCTGTTAATTTTCACTTAACCTGATAGATTATTTATAATAGTTTTGCCAGTGTACAAAAAAGTCCTGTAATTGTGCTGTTGAAGTATTCTTCACTTTGCAAAAAACTATTAGCTTGGAGTTTCCATAGCTTAGCGCCTAAACCCTATATTTGTTAGAGCATTAGCACTTGGTTAAATCTGTGTGCGAGTTACAGTTCTGAATTCCAGGAAAAGGAAGATCTGAAGAACAGATCTTATAAAGAATAAATGGATGTCAAAAAAAAAAAAAAAAAAAAAGGGGGGGGGGGAGGGAGGGGAAAAAAAAGGCATTAAAAATGCCAGTAGGAAATAAGGGACAGTTTTGCTCAATTCCTTGTGGAGGAATTTGAAAAAGGAAAAGCTTCTGAATATATGGTTATAAATAATTCGAAGGGGTCATCTAAAGATGGTGGAGAAGACTAACATGTGAGAGGAGCTTAGAGCAAATATAAGCTTTTTGTTAACAGGTTTTATATAGGGAGTAAGAATCTTAAGGCATGATGTTGTAAGAGTTTGAGCTGTCAAGTGTAGTAGCTTCATATAATATCCTTCCCAAGCCCACTGAGTCTTTTTTCATTGAAGAAGTTGAAGTTTTGTCCTTTTGTGTACCAGTCAGGTATAAGGTCTTTGAGGTCACTGTAGCTCTATCTGTCATTAAAGGAGACAGCAAGATAATCCAGAGGGGTAGCAAACACTGGCCTTTAGTTAGTTGATGTTGCTCACCAGCGCGAGATCTTTGCCGTAACAACATCCACTGTTAATTGGTGCGATTGTTAAAGGAATCGGATGATCAAGTGGTAAACAGAAGTGAGCAGTTAGCACGACTGAATGGAGTACACTGCTTGTCCCAGAAAAAGAAGCAGAAAAAAAATAAAATAAAACAAAATAAAATTTAAAAAAATACTATAGTGCAACTTCACCCTGAGTATACAGGGGGCTCCTCAGCCTTGCAAGGAGTTGAGAGCTGGCATCTCTACACCCTGCAAGAACAGGGACTCTGAGCCTTGCGAGGAGTCACCTTAGCCCAGGGTCCCAGGTTAGGGGGAAGGGAGGGATACTTGTGTTGCGGTACTCTTCTCCCCTGAGAGCAGTGTGGGAGGAAGGAAACATCTTGAAGTAGCATGTTTTTTTTTTTTTTTCTCTTTTACAAAAAAAAAAACCAAAAAACTAGGGTGCTAGTGTAGGTGGTCAGGAACTGTGGATTTAAACTATGAAACTATAAACCTTAAACTATGATACATGTACTTGCATGCAAGTGTTTGAGATTTACAGAACATGTCTCTTCTATAAAAGCAGTAAAAAAGTCTTCTATTCATCTTTCTCATACTCATCAGCTTCTGGTTGTCTCCTTGGTAATGAGAACAGGTATCAGCTAAAGAGGAATTCTAGTCAAGAGGAGTGAAAGCAGCATGTGCTTTCTTATTCTCTCTAAAACAATAGATCAGGTTGGCCCCTATGTGCAGGCCTGGTTTAAATACAGGACTGTCATCATAGTCACCCATCCCTGACTGCACTCTCGACCCCCAGACCTTACAGGCAGAGCAATTCAGAAAGGGGAAATTTCTTGAATAAAGGTGTTGGGAAAGGGTTCCTTCTGTCAGCCAAGTAGTCACTGTACAACCTAGTATTTTACATATTCTTACCAGCACTCTAAAACTAATGATTTGTTTTACTCGTTCTTTTTAACAGGTTTTTGTTGTCTTTTAACGTAGGGACCCCTTGATTAGAGTTTGCTCAGTAAGTCAAGAGCATAGCCAGCAGTATGAGTCCAGGCATTAGTTTTTAATTAATTAGGTTTGTGCTTATTATCCCAAGATAGATGGTAATTTGCATGAAGTACATATTTATTTTCCTTCTAAATACATCATACTAGAATTTTATATATGGAGAACTGGGTAAAATTTAGATTTGGTTCTTCTGGTGCCAAGAGTAGTGTATAGTTAAAGAATCCATGGAAAACAGACAGAATCAGTACTGGTGCATTTGTAATCCTAGGGAATTCTGCCCTAGACATGTGAAGTCTTCTATAAGGAGTTTTCCAAATATAGTCCAACTTCCAAGATACTGGAAAAGTGGCTGTAGTCTTATTTGTGACCTAAACATACGAATTAAGCCATAGCCTATTCTTCAGTGTAGATTGATCATATTTATAGAATCACCTTAATCACTTTGATTTTAGTTTTTGATATGTAGTGCTGTTTCCTATTGTGCTATAGTGCTATTTTCCCTCACTTAATTCCAAGATGCTGAAATTACGTAACACCAAAATAACTTCCTTTCACAGCTGTAGTGGTAGCCCAGGCTAGAATTGCTGCTTGAACTTCTGTTGTTGTAGCTACTGAGTGGAGAAATAGGCATGAGATCTATTTTATTTTGCAAAATAAACATAGTGTAAAGTGGATTTTAATACTAATTTATGCAAAAATCAGATGAAAGACAAAGGTATGTTGTTGAATGTGTAAGCAGCTTTTCCATTTTTTTCACTCTTAAATTATCTCTTAGGAGAATGCATAAAATAGAAGCAAATACAGTGTCACTTGTGGCTTTTGAGGCTTTGCCATTGCTTTTCACTACTGTTCTTTTTCTGTGGCCACACAAGCATATAGAAGAACTGTATGTGAGATATGTTTCATTTTCAAGTTCCTGATGTTCATGTTTCTGTGTAAACCTGCTTCTTGCTTCTGATACTGACCTTTTTGTTTTTGTTACTTTGTCAAGGTCTTGGGTTTTGTTCAGTGGGATCTAATATTAACTGTAGTCATTGGTGAAAACCTTAGATATAATTAATGGTTTAATGATCTTACCTTAGCTTAAGGAGGAACAAACTTCAGCTAATTGATCTTAACCTCTAAAACAGATAAATATTGACTGTTATTTTCAGTGTTGTAGTCACACTGCTAACTGATGAGCAGGCTGAAATTACAGTATAACCATACAAAAAAATCATCTTTCAAATGGCTGTAGTTGAGTAACTTGGGTGGCAATTAGTAAAGAAAATAACTATGGTAAAACAGGAAACAATTTTCCATTGAGAAGTGCACAGAACCGTCTGGACTGTTGATAGAAACCTATGCATAACATAATTCTTTTACTTGCAATCAGCTTGTGCGTATTTATCAGGCTTAATTATATATTTGGTATCTCTTCTCATAGTGTGTCATTGAAAGTGAATGTTGTCATATGAACAGGATACCAAAAACATAATCTGTTTAAAAGTAATGTAATAAGGCTGTTAGAAATGTAAGTAAAGCTGCCTGAATGGCAGCAATAAACAAATATCTCATATTAAGTGTGGGTATTTCAGTAATGTGTCTTTCTCAAAGAACTCATACAAATACTGCTATGAAATGTGAAATACTATATCTCAGTATAGTTAAACCAGAATTGCCTGAGCCACGACGGTATCTCTGTTAACAGTATTAAAGTTCTTATTTATTACATCCCTTCGTTTCAAAAAGTGTGTGTTAATAGTGAAATCTAGATTCTTGTATTAGAAGTTAATATAATCTTGCTATTGTGATTTATCTTTGGGTCTGGAACAATTTCATTTTCACTCTGTGGATGACTTTACCTATGTTTCATTGCGTTTTTTTCCCTTCTATTACTGTATTCTTCAATAATTTTCCACTATGTTCTTGTCTCTTCCTCTCTTCTTCCATCTTCCCCTGCCACTGACAAGCTGTGGCACTGGCTTAATAAGAAGGTAAATAAATGGACAAATTGTGATTCCAACTAATGGATTCTACGGGGATTTTCTGCAGCATGAGCACTCCTTAACATGCCTTGCTTCTTAGCTTTCTCTCCCAAGTGTCTCTCTTCCAGCTCTTGATATAAGCTACTGAAGGTCCACCTGAAATGTTGTCTTCTACTAAAATACGTGCAAAATTAGAATTCTGCACAGAATACTGCATTAGTCTTTCAATTGTTAAATTTAGTAGCACTTGTATTTAAGAAAGGTTGGTCTTTTACCTGTTCCCTACTTGCATGCCTAACACCAAGCTGGTCTTCTGTCTGACTAGAGAGCTGTTCTCTGCTCAGGGAAAGGCTCCATTCCTTAAATTACCAGGGAAGAGGTGAGGGTCAGGACCTGGAGCACAATTGTAAAGCTGAGAACCTCAGTGCCTGCAATACTTTAGTCTCTGCAATTAATTTTTAACTTTGGTAGTGCCAAACTGGCTCTTAAGTGTTCAGTATAGCATGGGGGAAACCAGACAGCCCATAGTAACAGAAATGCTCAATGTAAAGACAGTGGAAGGGAAGTGAGGACTAGCTAAATAAATAAATAAATAAAAGCATGAATTATAAAGCAGTCATATTTAAAGTATTTTTTTGTTGTGTGGTTTTTAAATGTATGCAATGTATATGGGGTTTATTCAACGCGGTCAGCCTGGTTCATCTAAGTCCAGTGGTGTTAATGAAATTTTTTTTT
>VZSV01000200.1:8943-24710 GCA_013398735.1 Nothocercus julius
CGGGCAGGCGCGCCCCGCGCACCGGGCTGCTCGAGCTGCGCGGCGCCGGCGGCCACTGGCTCCGCGTCCTGCTCAGCCTGGCCGAGGACGTGCTGGCCGTGAGCCCCGCCACGGGACCCGGAGCCGGTGCCGGTTCTGGAGAGGTGCCGCCGGCGCAGCTCAACGGCGGCGAGCCCGGCTCCGCCGTGCCCGAGGCGCTCGCCAACATCAGGCGCACGGTGCGCGTCGTCAAGCAGGACGTGGGGGGGCTCGGCATCAGCATCAAAGGTGAGCGCCGGGCCCCGTCGTGGCGGCTCCGCGGCGGCGGCTCCGCGGCCGCGACCTTCAAAGTGGGAAGCAGCGGAGGTGGCAGCGAGGCCCGCGGGACGGGTGTGTCCGGGGCAGCGACCTGTTGCCTCCTGAAGCCTGCGCCCTGCAGCTCGGCTGTTATCCCCAGGGCCGCTGTGGACCGGGCGGGAGCTACGGTGCTGGCACCTCCGTCCATCTTGTCACCCACCTCAGAGCAGGTGAGGGAGGGCAAGGTTGAAAATGGGAGGACTAGGGGACTCAAGGACATTTGCAATGAGCTCAGAGACCGGGCTGGAATTCAGTGCACAGAGTCGGGGGACAGGCTGCCTTTTGGGGGCACAAGCAGGCACAGGGCGTGCCTGTATTTGAGACACTGCCGGTGGTGCTCACAGCCCTTTACTGGCAGAGACGCTTTGCCCACTGCAACGTTGCACATGCTGGTACTTTCCTGCCAGGGGAGGTGTCTGATGGAGCTGATGGGACGTGCAGGGTACCCGCCTTACAGACAAGCGGCCCCTTTGCAGCAAGCGGAGGTCCCTGCATGCTTGTCCTCGTCTTTTCAGTGACCCCTGGGTCCACTGGGCTGACGAATATCCCTTTGAAGCTGTCAGCAAAATGGAGAAAATGACTGCAACCTTTGTAAAGTCCTTGGGGGTTTCCAGACACAGAGTAGCGCCTAAGAGCTGGGGCATTAAAACAACACTTGAGCTTGAAGATGTCCAGTCTCGAAGGGACGAGCAGCAGGGAAGCCTTGTTGTTATAATTTGTGTTTTCCTTTCCACTGCTCCCCTCCCGAGCTACTCAGCTCCTCAGTGACTTGCCTGAACTTTAGGCTGGAAACTTCACGGGGCAGGGATTGTCTTTCTTCTTGTGTTTATTTTTCACGCAGCTCTGAGCTTGTTAGAAATTCAGGGAAAGAAGGATTAAACAGTCAGTCACCGGCCAAGGTCCATCCCCTTGTATGGGGAGGAGAGTTTGTGATTTAATCTAACGGCAGGCCGGTCTGCATGCTCGGTGGCTCGGGCAGGGGGGGTATATGAATCTTGTCCTCTGACGTGGCTTTGCCTCCGATGGGTAGAGGGAATCAAGCCTCAGGCTCCTGCTTCTGCTCAGGCCATAGGAGTGCCTGGCACAGGGAGAGTTTGCGATGCAGATCTCTGTCTCTCTGGATGGCAACAGCAGCTTGCTCCTGCCCTGCTGCTTGCCACGGCTGCTGCCACGGGATGCCTGACCTTGCCAGTGTTCCCTTTGGGGTAGTTTAAAACCCCATTTGTGATAATTCCTTGGCTGCAAAGTTATTTCTAGCTCTGCTAGGAAAGGGGAAATGTTACTTGGTTCAGTAAAACTTCATTTTTTGCAGTGAAAAATATGAGAAAAACACGCGTCAGTAATCCCAAATGGGAACTGTCAACTGTCCCAGCTGGTCACACAGCTCCGAAGGTGACGCTACTGCTGCCGAGGCGGGGCATTACTCCTTCTTAGCTGGGGTGCTGATGCTTCGCAATCAAAAAGTAATAAATTTCTTGTATCTTAACCTCAGGCTTTCCCACGGAAGCCCATACCAGGGGAGGTGTGAAAGCAGCTCAGGTCTTGCAGCTCTCTGCAAAGCAGAAGTCCTCAGAGAGCCTGGCCCCAGCCTGCAGGGCAGCTTGTGTAATCTGAGGACTCCTCGCTGCAAAGTGCCTGCACGCCTCGGGGCTGAGGCCACACAAGTGCCTCTTGCTTCTCTCTTTCAAGCCTTGTCCACCTTGCGTTGCTCTCGGCAGTGGCCTGGGGTGGGATGGGACCGGCACCATGCAGCCCTAGGGTTGACGTCTGCTTTGGCCCTGGTTCTCCTCTTCTGGGCAAGGGTGAAAGGCAGACGGCTGTTATGCTGCAGAAGTACCTGCCCTTGGCTCCTGGTGTGAGCAACAGCCTTGGTTTGTGCAGCACAAGTGGAGGTGGCCGAGGCTGGTGCTGCTCTTTGCGTTGGGCTGCTCTGGGGATGTGGTTGGAGCTCAGGGGCTGATACTGCTGCTGGGAGCACCCAGGGGCTGTGTTAGGTCAAGGGCACAGGGAGGACTCCAGGCTCCTGGCTGCACACCTCATCTGTGTCACGAGCTTGCTGAGACCTGGCCACGACTCTGCTCCCTGCCCTGGGCTGCATCCCTGGCCCTTGGCTACGCACCGTAGCCAGGTGGGGGACCCAGTGCTTTTGCTGCCCCCAAGTCCTGCTGAAGGTTTTACTCTGGAGTTTGCTCCTCGAGACCTGCATATCCAGAGGCGCCTGGGGAGTGTTGGCGTTGGGGGGGCTAAACGCCTAGTCTGGTGATGTGTTTTCCGTGGGGGAATGAGAGGTGAGCTGATCGTATGACTCCCTCTTCCTCGGGGATGGCCACGGGAAGCCCTCTTGCAGCCTCATCACTCCTCTGTGGCGTCCGGGGCTTCTCCCACCTCTGCTCTGGCCACTGCTCAGAGGGGCCTGGAATGTCCTGGCGGGAGGCACCCCATGTCCTCAGCTGCAGCACGGATCAGGGATCACTGCTCTAAGGACATGCTTGTTGCAGAGACCCCTGCAGAGGCCTCTCTGACAACTGATAAACAGAGTCCTCTGCTCCACGCCAGGTTTGGCAGAGATCTGAGCAAGGAAATGCCTGTGGCAGTGGCCATGAGCAACCCCAGGGCAGCCGCCCAGCACTTTCTGCTCTCGGGCACACTGCTGCTGCACAAGCTGGGGTCACCATCTGCCTTGGGGACGACTGCTCGTCTCTGCGGGAGAGGCTCTGCTTAGCGCTAGGGCATCAGGTGCCCTGCGATCCCGGTGCTGCTCTGTCCCAGTGCGTGGAATGCTCTTCTGCAACCGGGCAGAGATTAAGGGTAATTGCTGCTCCTGGGAGGAAATGCCCCTTGCATCTCCCTGCATGTTCAGAAGTTAATGAAAGAATTGATCTCCGTGTGCTCCAGCGGTGCTTGAATATCTTCCTCTTGGGCTGGGGAACAGGGAAGAGCGGGTGAATAGGACTCCTGTATGGAGAGGAGCAAATGTCCAGATTTCCCTCTGTCTCTTTTGCTTCTCCAACCATTCAGCTGTGTCATCCATTCGGGACATGAAGACCTTCGGAGCAAAGGTGGTCGCTCAGCACATGCAATTAATAATGCAAGTAAAGAAGCAGTTTCCCTGCCAAAAAACAATGGGGGATGGCAAGAGCATGAGTTTGCTCTCAGGGTGGCTTCAGGTTCCCTTGTAGCTTTTTGGAGCCCTATAAAGTAGTTTGTCCTTATCCATGCTGAGGTCATCTGAGCTATAGGCTAGTCCCAGCAAGGGGACAGCGGCCTGGAAGACGGCTACGCGTTTGCTGAGCTTGGCTGGTACCCAAGCGTACGCAACCCCCATAATGGCCTTTTTCCTTATGTTTTAAGGTGGCCGAGAGAATAAGATGCCCATCTTGATATCTAAGATCTTCAAGGGGCTGGCGGCGGATCAGACGGAGGCGCTGTACGTGGGAGACGCCATCCTCTCCGTGAACGGCACCGACCTCTCCGAGGCGACGCACGACGAGGCAGTGCAGGCGCTGAAGAAGACGGGCAAGGAGGTGGTCTTGGAAGGTAGGAGCTGTGGCTGCTCCTGACAGGGCCCATGTGCTTTCCTGGCTGCTGTTTCCTAGTTATTGCTTTTTCGGCACTCTGTGGGCCAGATGTGCGCCAAGAGCCGGAGCCAGAGGGTGGCACGTCCTCTGTGTGCACATTTGCATAGTCTTTTAAATGAAAGCCAATATGTGCAGCCTGGCTTAGCTGCTTGTCCGCAGAGCTGGAGAGCGCTGCCGGGATGTCCCTGCAGAGACGGAGGGAGCGGCTGGTGCCGGTGCCACGCTCGGAGCCCGGCCGGGCTGCGTCCCGCACGGCAGCTCTGTGGGTTTTGCAGAACAGTTCACGGGCAATGGTAAACTCTGGTTTTCCCGTGGTTTTTGGCCATGGCACCTGGTGTGGGTGACGACAATCCTGGGTGTCAGAGCAGAGCTGGAAGAATGTCTCTGTCCTCCTGATGGGTTGCCTGGGTCTATTCAAAACCATTTTTGTGCTGGAAATGGTTTCCTACGCTGCTGTAGGGCTGCAGATGCCAAAAGGAGGATTTTAGTTTGGGGAAGCTCCCTGGACTCCCCAGGCTTGGCCTGGGCAATGAAAGGAGAGCAAGGGAGGCAGAGGGAGCCGCGTCTTCTGCTCCAAGTGAACTTGTAGCGTTTTCTTTCCTGCTCCTTCCCCACGCTGTATTGCCTCCAAATCTTAATTTTAGCTTCGCTCAGCCCTTTTCGCTGTGGGTTCCTCCTCTCCTGGGAGCCGCAGAACCGCATTTCAGCCTGAGGAATGTGCTGCTCTGCACAGCTGCTGGGAGACCGGAGCAGCCTTTTTTTTTTTCCTCTTTGACCAAAGAGAAACACAAGAACCTCTTTCTCTTGGAGCCTCTGAAATTCCTTCCTGCAGCCTGCTGTACCCAGACCACCCTCTCTGCTGCTCTTTCCTTTTCATCCAGTACTTTGGCTCGTGCTTCACTCCTGCTGAGGGTCCTGCACGGGGTGAGGATGAGCCGTCCTTCCTCCAAGGAGCCGCTTCTCCTCGTGGATCTACCAGGCTCCTCAGGCTCCCGGGGCTGAGACAGAGCTCCCTCTGCATTGCCCGGAGAGTTCCTGATACTGTACTCTGGCTATGCGGATGCCTCCCTGTTCCCTCCCTCCCACGCGCCTGGTGCCAGAGGCGGCTCCGTGGGCACTCGTGTGCCGCGTCTCCCTGGGCCATGTCAAGCAACTGAGCACAAACAAGCCGCAGGGTGACAAGTGTGCTGAGGCCAGCGATATTCCCCACTGCTCTTGTAAAGGGAGTTTGTTTTGGGCCGTAGGAGGTTTCCCTGGCACCGCGTGCCCGTTCTGCACCGCAGGGCGGTGACACGGTGGCACCTCGTGGGTTTCTGGGGCCAGGCCTGGGGTGCAACCTCCAAGCACAGGGATGCTGGAAAGTGGGTCCGCAGTGACCCGCAGCTCCCCCTGCCCAAACTTTGGATTTAACCCCAATTTCTCTCACATTCGCTGTAATTACCCAAAATCTAGTACTGGAATTTAGCACAGGGAGACAGGCTTGGGGTGGCCCCTGGGGAGAGCTCTGCCCCAAGGGAGAGCTGAAGCCTTGGCATTAGTTTATTCCCCATATCCAAAGCAGTGCCGCCTGCCAGGTTTCACCCCAGGCTGCTGCGCTCAGCTTGCAGATCCCGGGTGTTGATGCTTGCTGGGCATGACGGCATGCACATGCCTCTCCCTGTGTCCTGCCAAGGCTTTCGGGAGGTGCCTAATGTCTCCCTTGATATTTACGTGAGGAGCCTGCCTGTATTTGCGTTACATTGTTGTTCTGGGGAGAGTTGCTCTGCCTTACCTTATTTTTCGCTTACTTTTTTGTCGCATTTTGTGTCTGGAGAGCCTCTGCGGCGGGGGGAGAGGCTGGTAAACATCCTCCCAGCTGCCCAGGGAATAGCTTTGGTGCCAGGACAAGCAGTTTTTCCAGGAGCAGGTTTTCCAGGAAAGGTTCCTGTGCTGTATCAGCAGGCAGCAGCAGAAAGGAGGACCTGCAGCAGGACGCGTTTCGGCAGACGTCTCCCCCGCAGGGCTGGGGTAGCTCAACCCTCCTGCCTGCAGCCCCTGGGCAGCTCCTGGTGCTGCTGCAGGTCTCGTTGACCTTCTTGGCCAAGTAATAGCTTGAAATTCTGAAATTCAGGAAAGCTAAAGAGGCAGGAGGGAGACAGCAGAGCGGGTCACTCAGCTTTGGTGCAAGGTCAGGTGCATGGGAAGCGTGGGCAGCAGAGACACCTGTGGGGTGCAGAACCAAAAATACCCAAAGGATGGAGCTGGCACCATGGAGGATAATCTGTGACATGAACTGCAAGGAGGTTTTAAGGCAGTGGCGCCCAGGGCCAGGCTTCAGGTGCCATAGACACATACGTGGAGAGGCCCCGTTCCTGCCCTCTCCTCGCTGAGGAGGCTCTGCATGATGATCTGGAGGCAGCGCTGCTTTAAGGGCCGTTCAGATCAGGGCTGGCAACTGCTGAGGCTCTTCTTGCTGGAAGTGGCTCCAAATCAGGAGCCGTGATGCAACATTTCTGCTGAGTGACTCTGGAGTGGTGCTGGCGAACGGGGGCAGCGCAGCCAGCCTCTTAAATGGTAATTAAAAAGGAAAAGAAAAAAAAAAAAAAAAGAAAACTCCAGTTTAAGAATTGGTGTAAGAATTCCAGTATAAGAATAAATGTTGCCAGCAGCAGAGCTGATACATAGTATGGTCCAAGTCACTTGCTTTAATGACATGAGTGTGATTAATTCATCCATTCAGTAATGGTAGACTATTTTGCTGTAGCAAAAAAACTGGCAGAAGTTTAAGCCTGTACCCCATAAAAATGGCAGCAGTGCCATTAGTAGCCCATCTCATCTTTGTGCTCCTCTTTGTGATGGTGTTGGCTGGTGTGTGGCCCATGGTGACATGGGCTGGCACTGGGATTCTACCTAGAATTTGGTCCCCTGCAAGGATTCCTTTGTTTCTCCCTGGGAGAGCAAATCGCTCCCCAGACAGGGCATGGTGGCAACCTTCCCCATCCCAGGCACTTCTCCCGTGCTGGTCTCGCTGTGGCTAGAAGGACTGCGAGCCTCTTTCCCCCATTGCAGGGTCACATCCCGTATTGCCCCGTGCAGATGCCTCCAGCTGGGCTGTTGGCCCCATTTGCCTGTTGGTCCTCTCCAAAAGCAGAGCCCCAGCGTCATGCTTGATGTATCCCAAGGGGGAACTTCTTGCAGAAAGTGCTGGTTTGGTAGCCTAGACGGGGTTTGGTCTGACCAGGGCTAAAGTGAAGCAAAGAAGAATTGCAGCCTAGGCCTTGTCTGGCTGCTCCTTGCAGATGGAGTCGCTTTCCCATGGTGCCCATCACCCCTTGGGATGCTGGCAAAACCTGTCCAGGGCAGTTTGCATTGAAAAGGCTGCAAAAAGCAGAGCAGAAATTAAACTGTGCAGATTGTCCCAGGATGGGGGAGAGGGATGGGCACTGTGATGGAAAGGGACCCGCTAGTGCTGAGACGTCCTGGTGCTTCAGAACCAGCCTAAGGTCCCTTTGGTGTCCTCGTGCCGACCTGAGGATGGGATCTGGATGCTGCCAGGCTAATGCCAGTGACGTGTCCCACGTGCCTGGGAGGCCACGGAGATGTCGCGTGGGACAGCTGGCCCCCGCCCCCGCAGCCTGGACCCTGCCCTGACACCGCAGCCCCGCTAGCCCCAGGGCCACCGCCGCTCAGGGACGCGCCTCGTGTTCTGGCATATGGACAGTATCTTTCTGAACCCCAGCTTGCTCCAGGGCAGCAGCACGACGGCAGGTCCCGCTGCCCGGGTTAATGCCACAGGGCCAAATCCAGCCCGTCTCACATGCCCGGGTGCAAGCGGCAGGTGGCTATTTATACCGGGCGTGCAGCCCCGCGCCGGGTGCAGGGCTGCAGAGTAACCTGAGCCACGTGCGCGAGAGGCAACGCGGCCATTTATAGTCGCGTCCCTGCGCACGCTGCAAGCGGGCACAACTCGCTGCCGTGTCCCCAGCGCGCCCCGATCGCGGGGCAAACAGGGAAAGGGGCTAGGCCACCTCCCCTGCCCTCGTGCTGCCACTCAGGCAAGGGGACACGGGGCACAGGGTCTGCTCGGGTGTTTTGCAAGTCCGCTTTGCTCTCCCTGCCTCACGGCGACGCCTTCACGATGAGCTCCCCGGCTGCTCCACACTCCGCCAAAGGTTTTTGGCCCATGCCTTAAGAGCCGATGACCTAATTTTTGGGATGTAGCCCTGGGGCCCTGTCAGTCCCCGGCAACTTTCATCTCCTCCTTCCCCTAAACCTCCAGAGCTGGGCTGTGGTACAGATGCAGCTCTGAGGGCTCTGGCTCCAGACCTGCTGTGTACTTAAGGATAATTTCTTGTCCCTGGTTTGGAGCTAATTGTCCGGGGGTTATGTGAGCTGCACGAGTGCAGCTGAGGACCTTTCCTGGGGCCGAGACATGGTATTTCAGAGCTATTCCTGCTTTGTTCCTTGTTGGCTGCTGGACTGGCTGTACCAGCACAGTTTGGACTATATAATTTTGACCTGGGATTGCTGCCCGTTCCCTGCCCTGCTCCTCCGTGTGCCACCCCGGCTGCCTGGGGGACCCAATTGGAATTGGATCTGTGAGCTGCTCCAGGTTCAAAAAAAAAAAAAAAAAAAGAAGAAGAAAAGAAGAAAAAGAAGAAGAAGAAAGGGCTATTTTTATTTTTAACCTGGCTCAATTCCCCGTGGTGCTTTGCAGCACGGGCGGGTGCATGTCGTTTTGCAGGATGGGGGCTGCCTCCAGGCAAAGACTTCCAGGATCTTCTTCAGCCTTACACTTGTGCTCCCCTGAGCCAGGCTGCTTCCTGCCTTGGGATGGGGTGATCCCCTTCAGGGATGTGCTAGGCTGGACACCACTCTGGCACCTTTGGGCTTGCAGGGATCAGTGTGAGGATGCCCAGCTCAGCAAATTCAGGGCCTCCAGATCTTGCAACATCTGGAAAAGAAAAAGGGAGAAAGGCTCTTGAGGGTGCTGGAAGTCCTGTCTGCTATCTAGCACCCTATGTCGTGATCCAGTGTTAGCACTGGGTGTGGGCAAAGGACGTGCTGGGCTCCAGGGTCCCCACGTTGGTGACAATTGTCACCAATTCAAGGAAGTTATGGAGCAAGGTGTCTGCTGGGACACGGGGAGCCTGCGGTGGGTCACCCAGTGCCGAGCCCTGAACCACGGCCTGTCTCCCCTGCAGTGAAGTACATGAAGGAGATCTCCCCATACTTCAAGAACTCCGCTGCTGGGGCTACTGTAAGCTGGGACCCCTCACCGTCCGCCTCGCTCCAGAAACAGGCATCCCCTGTCCTCTCCCTGCGGGACCTCAAGGATGGGAAGAACTTGCCTTTGAAAATGTGCTACGTGTCCCGCAAGTGTCTCCCGAGCGACCCGGAGCACAGGTACGACTGGGGGGTCTTCCAGGACTAGAGCCGCCTCTGCTGCCGCTGGGGCCATGTAGGGCCAGTGTCCGTTGGCCTCCTGCATGCGAGAGCGCAGGACAGCAGTGCAGCACCCAGCGGGCTGTCCCTCCGCAGGTATCTGGAGGTGTGCTCGGCGGACGGGCGCGTCACCCTCTTCCTGCGGGCCAAGGACGAGGCGACGGCGCAGTCGTGGTTCAACGCTATCCAAGCCAACGCCAACGGGCTGCTGCCCAGGGTCAAGGAGGAGCTGCGGGCCCAGCTGGCCGGTGCCGGCGTGGCCGGGAGCAAGGATGTCAAGCACGTGGGCTGGCTCACTGAGCAGGTAACCCCGTCCTGGGGTGGACATGCCCAGGATGGGCTAAGGCAAGCGGGTCTCCTTCCCCCCGCCCTATGCTGTGGGTCTGGCTGCTGCTCTGGGCTTTGGTCCACCTGGAAATGAGTGTTTGGGGGCTGAGCAACGTGGAGCTGGCGAGGGAGGGCCCCACAGCGGGACTTGGTCATACATGCTGCTGGGCATGGCTGCATCCTGCTAACCCTTTGCTTCTCAGCTGCCCAGCGATGGGACGAGGAACGTGCTGGCCATCCTGACTGAAAAGGACCTCCTCTTCTACAACAGCTTCCCGCAGAGCCGGGACGCCCTGAGCAAGCCCACGCACAACTACCCGCTCATCGCCACCAGGTGGGTGCAGTGTGTGTGCACATGGGCAGGTGTGTAGGGCGGGCACAGCACAGGAGTGTGTGTGCAGCACGAAGTATATATGTATATATGCATGCGTGATGTATACACTATCATGTGCGATGTATATGTGTATATACGTGTGCGGGGGGGGCCGGGCCCGCCCTGTCCGCGGGGCTTTAGCGCCCCCTGTCGACCGCGACGCGACGCCGCGGCCGCCGCGGGGAGAGCGCGGATCGGAGCCGGGATCGGGGCCGGGATCGGAGCCGGGATCGGAGCCGGGATCGGGGCCGGGGTGCGCGGCCGGGCGCGGATTCGGGCTCGTTTTGGGCGCTGACACCGT
The DNA here is from genome assembly GCA_013398735.1 of Nothocercus julius. NCBI lineage: Eukaryota > Metazoa > Chordata > Aves > Tinamiformes > Tinamidae > Nothocercus > Nothocercus julius. Next base: position 19,283 of record VZSV01000200.1, read on the forward strand.
GCGGGTGCCGCAGGTTGGTGCACTCGGGCCCCGCCAAGGGCTCTCCTCTCTACGACGCCGAGCTCTCCTTCGCGCTGCGCACGGGCACGCGCCTGGGCGTGCAGACCCACCTCTTCAGCCTGGAGACCCACCGCGACCTGGCCGTGTGGACGCGCATGCTGGTGGATGGCACCCACGGCGCTGCCGAGCTCGTCCAGGAGGTCTCCACAGGTCAGTGGAGGAAGGGCTGGGAACAGCCCCCAACGGCTGGGAGGGCGCAGTGGGACGGCCCCTATGATCAGGTTAAAGGGTGCCTGGAGCAGTGGGCACAGGTCACCCCTGCTTGTGGCTCTGAGCCAGTCTTGGAGCCTGGCTTTGCAGCCCCGCAGGGATGCAGAGCAGTGGTGGTGGGAATCTGTCAAATGGAGGCCCATATGGTCATTCAAAGATCTAAAGGTGCCTGGCTTGGTCAGCTCCTGGCCACACAGGAGGCAACCAGAGGAGGTGGGGGCAGGTGCTGGTGGGACCCATCTGATTCATCCACTTCTTCTTCAGCCTGCACGTGGAATGGGCAGGACTGCACTCTGTCCATCCACATCGACAAAGGCTTCACCATCTTCACCACGGAACCTGGGCTGAGCAAGACAATCCTGCTCCAGCAGCCCTTTGAGAAGCTGCAGATGTCCTCTGATGATGGCACCAAGATGCTCTATTTGGACTTTGGTGGCCCGGAGGGAGAGATTGTGAGTTGGCTTTATCTGAGGCTTCCTTCATGCCTTTGCTCCCCCCACACTCCTGCTGGGCTCCCTGGGAGGGCAGTTGGAGGAAGGTACCAGCATCCTGCCTATCATTCTCTTAGCAAGTGGGGTGGCCTTATTTTCCTGGGGCTGTGCTCCCTCCCTCTGTGCTGGTGCTCATGACTCTTCTCAGAGCCCCAGTGGAGCCATGGTGGGGTTTGGGAGGCTCTCAGTGGTTCCCAGCTCCCTAGCAGCTTCTTCATGGCAACAGCTTCTTCACGCTGTAGAGCTCTTCCCATCAGGAGGAGAAAGCTGGCTACTCTGAACAAAGCGCTTACCATTGTGCATGTGCCTCCATTCCTTTCTTGCAGCAGTTGGACCTTCACTCCTGCCCCAAAACCATTGTCTTCATCATCCACTCATTCCTCTCAGCCAAGGTGACACGACTTGGGCTGCTGGCATGAAGATGGAGAAAAGAGCCAGGCAGAGCAGTACCGAACACCTCCATGAGATCTATGCACCTACAACTCCTTCCAGGCCAAGCTAAACCAAAAGCCATCCAGATGAGATAAGAACCCCCAGGTCATGCCACAACAGCCGAGGAAAACCCTTATCATCCAGAAAAAACAGCACTGCCGGGGCATTTTCTGGGCAGCTGTAGCCAAAAGCCACTCTCGGACACAGCGCCAGGACTTCCCTGGTCCCACATTCAGCAGCTGCTCTGTCCCTTCCTGCCTCAGACACCGTCACTCACCGGAAGCTCAGAAAGTTGCCAGTGGAGAGGCCACCCTGGCCAGCCCTGCTATCACTCTAGTGCCTTCAGAGATGATATTTTCTGTACAAAGAATCTGTTTGTATTGATGTTTTATATTTATATAGTCCAGTTAAAAATGCTGATGTGGCCCGGTTTTAAGCCCCAGGAGAGTCCTCAAATACTGCCAAGTGGCCACTCCTCCGGACACACGTTTTGGAAACACAACACTGGAGCCAGCTCCATTCCCATGGAGATGCGGGAGCTCTGGATGAGCACTCCCTTTGCTGAGGTACTTGGTGTTGTAGCTGATGACAGAAACCACTTTTGTCTCCCGGATTTGGATGCTTCGTTTTCTTTTACTAACTCCTGGATCTGGGCTTATTTTATTTCTTGGTTTATGACGGGAGGGTTGTCAGGTGGCTGGTGGGAAACAACTTGTTTTATGAGCCAAAAGTTCCTGCATGAGGATTACTCTTTTTTTTGGTGAAATAAACACTGCAGATCGCAACCAGTGGGAGCCAAGGGCCGTCTCCTGTTTTGTCTGGAGAAGTAGGAGCATTGCATAAGGCAGCTAACCTGACCTGGGCCTTGGGATGTTTCTGCCAGAGCATCAAAGGGAGTGAAAAGCTTTTGCTTGGTGGTCCGAGGCAATGCAGTAAGGCAGGGAGGGGGTCTTTGTGTTGAGATTCCTGTTCATTATAAAAGGTCCTTCAAGGCCTCAGTTTCCCTTGTCCTTGGAGACCCTTGCTCACTCTTTGGCCAATACTAGGTGAAATTAGTTTTGCTTGTCATTTTGCGTAGCAGAGGACAGGAGAGGATTCAAAACACTGATGCTACCTTTGGTCCAGTGTCTCAGCTGATGAGCTGACATCTTGTCATCCCTTTCCCAAGATCGGTTTCAGACTGAGAGTTTAAGCTCTCAACAAAGCTGCTTTTATTTCACTCTGGAGGCTCAATGGCTTTCTCCTTGTGGCCGAGGCACCACGCAAAGAGAGCAACTGATCTGCATTTCCTAGAGCCAGCGGAGGGGCATTCACAGATGTTTCCAATTGCAGCAAAAATGCACAGAAATCACCAAGATCTTGGACAAAACTTGGCAGAATCTGCAGAATCTGGCAGCGTTTCCTGGCCTTATGTTACACCTCATCCTGCTGCTACACAGCGTCTGGAGGATGGTGTACAAGAGGCTGTGCCCTGCTCCAGGGAGGCCGGCACGGAGCGAGGCATTTGCATGTTGTAATGAGACATGTGAATTGAAGGCACTTTTCTAACGGCAGTGGAGATTTGCTCACCCGGCACCTCTGGGTCAGCAGCAAGAGCAGAGCTCTCAGGGAAGCCTCTTCAATGAGACAGGGACAGGGAAGGCCCGTGTTCACATTGCTGTTAAGTGACAAATTGTGTTAACCTTTTCCTTTTCTCTTGGCCCCGAGCATGTATGTCAGAGTCTCCTGGGAAAGCGAATTAGAGAGAACTCCTGGGAAGGCAAACCCTCTGGCTGCTGGCAGTATAATAGCAAATAATTACCTACAAAATGTAACATTGTTTTTAATGATAATTCATGTACGCTGTTGCGTGGTGTGGACTCGTCCCCAGTGTGACACTAATGCGAGCAGTGGGGTACGGCGGCAGCGTTGCTGGCCAGACTGCTGACTGCAGCTGGCGCCTTTCACAGGCTTATTTTGGAGGAAATTCCAAATTTTGGAGGAATTGTTTTCCCTAATCAGCTGTGTATGTAAAATGCTGCTATTTGCGTGCTCATTAAGTGGAGGTAATACTTCTCGTCGAGGAGGCTGCTTTCTGCTTCATCCCTGCTCTGAGGAGATGAGCCGGCTTGTGCAGAACACCAGGCACAGACTGGAAATTAATCATTTGCCTAATGAAGAGGAGCCCTGGCAGATGAATCAGGGGGTGGGGGCAATCACGGAGCAAAGGCAAGTCCAGCCTTGACCCAGTAGCCTCCAAGTTGGGCAGCCGTAACCTTTCATGCTGGGCAGACCCGTACTTTTATTGCACATAACTGTCAGGTTTCCAAGAGACTCTGCAAAATGGATTTGCAAAAAAAAAAAAAGAAAAAAAGGAAAAAAAAATGTTATTAACTGTTAAATCAATACAACAAGTAATTTAGAAGCAGGTGGTGTATTTTTCTATGATCAAAAGCATGTCTGCACAAGGAAAAATATTATTACTGCAATTTACTTTCCTGTTCCTGCCCTATGGCCATTACTCTTTGGGGTTTACTCCGATAAAAGAGGGAATATCTCCCAAGCCAGAGGAGATTTCCTATTAATCTTCCAGACCACAAATTGCTTGACTTTACAAGTGCTGGTGGGAAAGGCTGCCCCACTCCACGCAGGGGCTGGGAAGGACCTGGCTCGGTTTGGAAACAACAGACATTTATTTTCTTCGATTTTTTTGAGCAACTCCCTGCCTCTTCTGTCCATCTGCTTTATACGAGAGTTGATGGTTCAGTTTATTTTATGGGAATCTCCCAGCTGGCAGCGCACGAGGGAGCCTCTCCCCAGTGCTGCTTTTGCACAGGGGGCTGTAACTGAGACAACCAGAGGGATCTGGAACATCTCATCCAGGGCAGGAGCAGGAGACTGATGATATCTGTGACCCAAGATTTAGTTTCATGTTTCAAGAAATCCAAGAGGTACCAAGTGCTTTCCTGCTGGGCCTAAAATTTTGTCAGCCTAAAATTCTTATTTTCTAAAATTCTAGATTTTCCCAGTCTTGGATCCTTCAGGAATTTATGGTGCACTCTGATAAGGACAAGTTCTGAATTTGTATGACCTACAGGTTGTTCTGCCAGAGCATTTTCAGGGAAGGTTGAATAGTGACAGGCATATTTCTGTGCCGTGAGATTAATATCAAATATCCAAAAATGTGCAAATGGCACCAAATCAGGTTTCTGGGGTTGGCCATGAGAAATGCCTACCGTGATAGGGGCTGTTTGTCCCAAGTGACTGCTAGAAGTGATTGGAGTTCCCACTGGGACGTCGTGGGACTTGAGATGCCTAGAAGCGATACAGGGTTTTATTGTGCCAACCACTTTTATAGCACTAGTTCAAATATCTTTGAAAGCTGCTTTAACATAAGTATAATGAGCTCAGCTTATGTAACCAGAATGATTGTGATGGGCTTGGGTAAAAAGCAGATTTCCCAGCTAAGGCAGTTCAATGCAACTGCAATTTTATTTGGCCACCACGAATTGAAGAGAGCAGGTAAAGCGGGTTTTAAAGGTGCTGTGCGTGTGGGGGAGATGAATGGCAGACAGAAAGAGGAAAAAAGCCCAATTTTGCTAGGTAGGCTGAGCTCTAGGGCGCTAGTAGCCAGAGGGGGACTAAAATGGGGCTTAAGTGGAGGAGTGGAGACATTTCCACCCAAACACTTGAATGGCAACCCGAGAAGTGCAACTGGGGGGTTGCCCGTGCAATGTCCTGGCCTTTGGCTTCCCACTGGGAGAAGAAATGGCCCCGAGGAGGAGCAGGGCAGCTCATCCCTTCCTGGCTCCTTCCCTTCTGAGTAACCCGCATGCTGGCACCTGGCATGGACAGGGTCTTGCCTTCCCTTCCCCTTGTTCCCCTCACCGCCACCACGGTCCTGGTTCACCCACTGCCACCACCCCTGTCACACACCCAGGGCTCAGCCACTTGCTCAGGGCCATCAGAAGAAAGCCCAAATGAGCTTGCTGCCTTCGGTGCTCGTCTGGACATACTCAGATGCGAAATAACATCAGCAAAAGGATGTGGCCTGAAACAGGGGCAATATCTCAGCCCGAAACAGTCTTCAGCAGCAGATCACCAGCACAGGAGACTCCTCAGCCCATAAATGCGCTTAAATAGACTTAAATACTCTGCCCCACGTGGCTGAATCCTTGCCATGCTCGACCATGACTTAAGATGACATTTGTAGAAATTCATTTAGAATACTGAAAATACAAAAAAAAAAAAAAAAA
>VZSV01000200.1:24783-57682 GCA_013398735.1 Nothocercus julius
ACAAAAAAAAAAAAAAAAGAAAAAGAAAAAAAGAAAACAAGATGTGTAAAGCGCATGTTGCCACTGCTTTTTTGCAGGATTGCTAAGTATAGCTGACACTTTATGGTTCTGCATGACAGGTGGGATCAGCTTTGGCTTATGCCATCACTGTCGGTTGTGCAGAGTCTCCCAGGCAGGATTGCATGGAAGTAATTTGCTCAGAGGAACGAGGCTGCTGTGTGTCTCGTGCTGGACTCTCCGGTTGCTGCTTGTGCCACTGTGTTTTGTTTGTGGGGACACAGGGACAGGTGGGACCACAGGGCTGGGAGGGGGAAGAAGGGAACATTCGGATGCAGTAGAGCTGCAGGGACATCGTGGGTAAAGCCCATTTGCAGTAGTGTGCTCACACTGGCTGCAAGGGTAGCACAGGTATCCAGCGGGAAGGTGGGGATATCTTCAATGAGATGGCTTGCATTTTATAAATAAATAAAGGAAACACATACTTAAAGCATTATTTAAAAGTAATAAGAGGCTTACTCTTCATGTTTCCATCCAAAATCATGTTGCACCCAAAAATTGTTCTTAACAGGTGAATAGCTCTCAAGGGAAGCCCTGTTGCCCATGATTTGCCCCATCGTAGTGGGGCAAAAACCAGGCAATGAGTTGGAGAAATTGAGATTCTCCATCCCAGCTCTGACCCAACTGCTTTGCTCAGTGCCTCAGTTGCCCACACTGTAAAGTGGGAATATTCCTATTTCCTTCATTGGGAATCCACCTTGGCAGTCATGAATACCAAAGCTGTACATCACGGCTCTCCATCGCTAACTATTCCAAAATGCAAAACGTTCGGGAAGTGTTCCTCTGTATGTATGTGCGTGAGATCCCTTTGGAAGTGCAAAAGCTATGGTGTTTGGCTGTGAGAAAACACTGGAGTAAAAAGTTGAAGGGATATATGTGTGTATATATATATATCCATTTAATATATCCATTTAACTTCTCTCTGTGTGGTCTAAAGTCGATTATGTTTCGAGAGGCTCTGGCACAGAGTTGCTGAATTGACAGCCAGAAGATACAGGCTTATTCTACAGCAAGAGTATGAAAACCACTCAAAATTGGAATCCGTTTTATAACACGCATGCAAGAGATCCGAAGTCGGCAATGGAATTGCATGTATAATGTGCAGGGATACAGACAAGACCTTTGCAGAGTTGCTGTGTTTTTTTACACTATATATTATCAATGCTGCACGATGGTTGGGGAGGTTTCCCCCTCCAAGAATTCTTTCCAAAAGCAGACGCTTATTTTTGACAGCTATTCTGTAGTGGCGACATATCCCTGTGCAATAAGAATGACCTGTTGTTTCAGCGGGTGATAATGGGAATAAAAACCAAATAGGGAAAAAAAAAATCAAACACTGTAGATCAGGAAAAATAGCAGAATTTCAAACACCCAGAAAGCTCTTGCTCCAGTGAAGGGCAGGTAACCATGGCAACCACAGCCCTCACTGTCACGATAATAAAAAAATATATTATGCCAGGAAAGCTCTTAAAAGGGAAATATGCGTTTTGCTGAAGTGTATGATGAAATATCAGGCAGCGGAGTGAAGGATGATACGGGGAGTCTGGAAAGCTGTGCTGTCGAGGCCTCGAACTGCAGCGGCCTCCTGGAGGGGATTTGTGACCTGGGATGCTACGATGGGGCCATCAGGGCACCTGGGAATCTCTGCCAGGGGCTTGGGGTGGCAACTCAGGCTCCTGGCACCATCCTGGCAGCTTTCCTGGTTGCAAAGGTTTTGATTTTGTTTTGGGATTTTTTGCAAAGAGATTGCTGGAACCTGGTCATCCCAGGCAAACTTCTCTTGTTCCAGGATTTTGAAAAGAAACCTAAAAAGCTCCTGCTGGAAAAACATCATTCTGGTTAAGAAAGGCTGCTTGAGGTTTGCAGAACACCTTGGAAAGGGGTTTGGAGGGATCTGAAATTTCCCCCTTAGGAACAAGGCAGGATATTCTCCTTGCAGAGAACATTTCCCCCTTAGGAACAAGGCAGGATATTCCCCTGCTCAGCAGCCAGGGCGCTGGCACCCAGCAGCATGTCCCGGGAGGCAGCACCTCTGGGCAGGGATGCCTGGGAAAGGACCCAGCCCCTCTGCGGGTAATTCCCCCGGTCTGGCAGTGCCTGGGTGGCCAACAGGCCTTAGGAGCCCCTGCAGTGGCCACGCGCTGCCTCCTGGTCCTCCCACGGAGCGCCAGGATGGAGTAGCAGGATGCAAATGGCCGGCAATGCTGGGGGCCGTGGGAGGCCCGTGCCAGGCATGAGGGGCTGGAAAACAGGGATCCCTGGCCTTCCCTGGCCTCTATGCACCCATCTGGCCTGTCCTCGCTTTCTTTTTTTTTTTTTCTTTTTTTCCCCAGCTTCTCTCCCCATCCCAGTCTTTCCCTCCCCATGGTCTTTCTCCCTGGGGAAGATGCAGAATTCCCCACGGGGAGGTGCCTGCCTGGAGCTTCTCCGTATCCCTTAGGACTTTGCCTTTTTCCCCATCTGGGCTGATGCAAGAGACAGGACTGTGCTGTGCTTAACACTAATGGCTTCAGACTAAAGCTGCCCGGGCATCAGGACAGCACAATTCTCTATGGGCAGGTGCAGGAGGGAGGTGAGCACCAGGACTTGGCCAAGTTCACAGCCCGGAAAGCACTGGAACGGCCAGCTTGGAGAGCTAGGATTGCAAGAATCCGAGCGGATAAGGAAGGACAAGGCACATGTCTCTGCAGCTGGGGACCGCTGGCACATTGTGCTCCTCACCTGCCTTCTTACACCACAAGTTTTCTGTGGTGGCAGATCCTGTGTTGCACAGGCAGGTGTTTCTGCATTGCTGAGAGCAACTGGTAATACAGAAACCTTCACTCTGTGCAGCGGAAAGACGCAAATCCCCTGTGTGCCCAAGGGATCATTAGGCTGCAGTCATTCCCGACACCACCTCCCCGACTGCTGAGATGCTGGTAAGCACCAAGTTACCTTTAATTGTTACTCCCTCCGCTCCCTTGCACCAGCTGTGGCAAAACATGAGGCCCCTTGTTCATTTTCACACTCGCCCAGGGCTAGTTCACAGCACTTATCTCAGGAAATCCCTCCTGGCAAAACACTTGGAAGCACTTTGAGTCCTCCTCTACATGGCGTGGGGGAGAAAACCCCCCCGGAGCAGGTCGCAGCTCTGCTCGAGCCCAGCGGAGCTCCCTTCTAACAGGTTCTATAAGAGCATGAGATGTGGGACTTGCTCAGTCTGTGAGCAGACACCCCCCTGCATTGCGTCCTTGCAGTAAAGAGAAGTCATCCATATAGGGAACTGGAAGGGAGTGCACACTCCCGAGGCTCCATAAACAAATGCAGGACTCAGGTATTACATCTTAGCTTCACTATCCAGTAGCACTTCATAATCCCGAGGACATTATCTTAACTCAGGAGAGTGAAATATGAGTGAATGGTAATTCTAATAACCTGCATGTCTCAGAGGGGAGCCAGAACGGGAGAAATTCCCTGCAAAGGCTGTGGCAAAGGGGCTCCAGCCAAAGCGATGCCCCTCCTACACTTAGCCAAGGCCTGGTGGGGCTTGGTTTATGTTCTCCCCAAAACGGCAGCAGGACTTGCCGAGCCCTGGCCCAAGGAACCGGCACAGAGGCAAACAGCTCCCCTTTTCACCCATCATGGTGCTTATCTCCAAACCACTAAAAGCAGGGATTCTTGGACCAGCAACAGCTTTACGGTCTGGGGCTGCAGGACCCATCAAATCTATAAACCTCTTATTATCCCATTACAGAGCAAGCAAGGAGTGACAGCCAAAGCAATGGGCCAGAGCAGAACCTCAAACTTACATGATCCCAGGGCACTGGCCTTCAAAGCCAGGATGCTGCTATCTGAGACATCCTTGTTTCAAGAGTCCCAAAACATCTGTGGCACTTTTCCTTCCATTAGACCCTTCTAGACCCAGGTCAGGCAAAACACCTTCAAAAGCTTCCTGAAACTTGCCTAAAATAGGAATGTGAGCACTAACCACACCTGGACAGGGTGCTATGGTCAGGGCAGGTTGCATTCCCAAGAGCCCTGGACGCTGCACGGGCTGCTCCTGGCTGAGGGTTACTCCTGTGAGGGTCTCTCCTTTGCCCACAACCTGCTGCACGTAGGAGCTGTCCAGGCTACCGCATGCTTTGTCTGCATGCAGGCTGCACCCAGTGACTCCAAATCCAACTCCCTGTGTCCGGGTACATGAACACAATGGGAATAGGGCACATGGGCTGCGGCAGGGGTCTTGTGCCCCTTGCACGAACATCAGCCAGGGGTGAATGCAGTTCCTGAGACCATTTCTGGGCCAGAAATAGGGCAATTGGGCTTGATTTGAGAGCTATGCCCCATTTGCCGGCAGGAGGAGGAGGATGCAGGAGTGGGTGCGCGTGGCCCGTGCCGCATCCCTCGGGTGCTGCAGGGGGAGCTCGTGGCGTGCGGAAGGGCGCCCGCCGCCCGGGAACGGCCTGTGCATTTTCCTAATCGGATTCTAGTTTTGGAGCAGTCCTTGCAAATGAGTCAAAGTTGCATCTCTTGCAGCTTGTTCCCAGCCTGGGCTCGGGAGGGATGGAGGATGGTCACATCGCCCAGCCTGGGACGGTCAGTGCATGAAACAAAACGCATCAGCTGGCAGATTGGGAACGTCACCTTGAAGGGCGCGCTCACGTGCAAGGGGACATCTGCACCCGCCCCCGCGTGCGTGTCCACACAGGAGCAAGCCCCTTCCCCATGGATGCTCTTGCTGCTTCACCTGGAAAGTGTGGTGCTTTACCCTAACATAAGTCAGAGAGGGGAGCATTCTCCGCTCACGCATCTCTGTGCAAACCTTAAAAGAATCTCTCTGATTCTCCTGGTTCTTGCTCACATTTCTGCAGTATTTGGTCTTCTGAGCCCAGTTTTCTTGGGCATAAAATACCTCCCAGTCCATGGACCTTCTTCCCACGAGGACCTCTCTGCCTGGCACCAGCAGACACTCCTGGGAGGTCTCAGAGCAGAGGGTGGAGATTATGGCGATCTGAAGGCTTCATGCTCTGAGATCCCGTTTGGATCTTGGGCTGCTGTAGGACAATCTCATGATCTTTATCACAGGGTGGAGAATTCTATCTGCTTTTCTTTTGCTAGCTGCTGTAGGACAGTCAGCTCAAGCTAGAACTATTTGAAGCTAGAAAAGGGGACAGTGCCTGGGATGCTGTAGCTGATCTGGGGCAAGCAGGGGATGATGTGGGCACGTGGCCAGTATCCCGACCATGCTCACAGATGGTCGTCACCAGTGAAAGGTTTCCTGAAGTGGAACCTTATCACTGATCCATACATTCCACCAGTTCAGGGACAGCAATGCCTGATGTGGATCATGAGGGCTGCTTTAGTTGTTTCTGAATAGAGGAAAATAGAGCAATTCTCTGCGCCTACTTGGTGAACAGCCCCTAGCATGAGCTCTGGGAAGAGTTTCTCTCCTCTCAGCCTTCACCTTGGGTGATGGAGCCGTGTTTTCTTCTCCTGTAGTTCCAGACTTTGCCCTGGCTCATGGCAAATAAAACACAAGTGGCCAAGCTGCTTTCTGCTCCCAGCTTTCCCCTTGATGCCCATGATACAGACCACAGGAAAAACAGCTAACCAAGGCCACCAAAGAAATGTGTGCAGATTTATTTAGGTTTGTTCCACTGCTGGCCCTGAGTAACTCAAAAGAAACTAAAGAATTAATAGTTATTTTGTCCATCAGAAACACTTCTTACTCTCTTTTATCTGTATCCTCACAGATGCCATTTTCATATAAATGTGAGGACTATATGTACTTAGAGGCATAATGCAGGCTTGGGATACATACAAGAGAGATAAAGGACTTTGGATATGATGCAGATAATTTAGCTTTTATGTATACACAAATATAGATACACACATCATTACCATTTTATTTATGCGTGTGTGTGTTTACACACACAGATCTTCTCCATTTACATATTTATAGAAATGCTAAAAGTATTGAATATTATCAGACACAGTGCCCAGATAAAAGGAACTCTATGTGCTAATGAATATGAAAAAGAAGAAAACAAATATAAAATAGCAATGAATCAATAGCCTCACCTTTTTTTTTTTTTTTTTCTGTGTCACTAGAAGTAAATTACATTGCCAAGCAAATACACTTTTTACCCCATTCCGCTGTTCTATGAGACATACCAGGCTGGAGGTGATCAGAAACAACCTTCTTTCTTCCTCAGGTTGCTAGTTTTCTATTTTTCAAACAAACAAACAAACAAAAACAATCACAGCTTTTCCTCAGAAAGCAAGCACTGCCAAAAATACCACTTTACCCCCAAAATCTCTTTTTTTTTTCCCACCAAAACCAGATTTAGCAAGCAACTCCCATCTGTTCCTAGATATCCCTCTTAGTGCTTCTTTGCTCTTCATCTGGAAGAATAGGCCCTGCTACGCCACGCTTTTACACACCGCTCTCCTACCCGCCATCGTGTGAAAGAACATCCAAACACAAAGTGACAAGAGAATCTGAAACAAGGATTTTTGTATTTGAAGTGAAATTTCACACCTTTTCTAAAATAATCTTATTTATTTATTTATTTTATTTCTGCAATGATTCTTGGAGTTTCTGAAGCAGATCAAACATGAGCCTTAAAGGCTGAGTGTTCCCTTGAAGGGCAAATTCCTCTGACCAGCCTGGACTCCTACTCCAAATATTTGGATTCTTTGGAAGAATAAATATAAAATATCTTATTTTGAGCAAAAGAAAATCTCCCAGTGTTTTCTGTTGGTGTTTTCTTGGAGTGGCTTCTGTGTCGCAGACAAGACATAATGTGAAGTGATATGTGGAAACAAAAATATCTGAAGGAGAGCAAAAGCACGGGCCCACCTGGGTCTGTTCCTGCCCCTCTGCAGAGGACAGCAGCCTCTCAGCTCTGTCTGAATTGCTTTCAGTGCATTATTTGGTTTTCAATTTCATTCTCTTCTCTAGGAGTGACCCCAGCTTTCTGTTTCCCTTTTAAGCTGATTGAAATAAAGTATTTGAACAAATGTCATGAGCACTTAGAAATCTCTTCTCTGTTTACTCTCCTTTGCTTTCGTTCTGTCCATCTTCTGCAGTACCAGCTCTTAAAGCTTTGAGTGCTGTCTGCCTAAATTAATGCATCTTGTAGGAAAGATAACATACAAATTTTTTTTTTTTTTCGTATGTTGAAAATATGCCTTTATTAATTCTCAGCCATGTTTCTCTGATGGTTGAATAGTTGAGTTTCTTTATAAACCATCAGCAGAGAGATGGCGACTTCTTGAGATCCATTAGGTACATATCCCTGGGAGAGTATTATTCATCCAACAAATATTTATATTCAGTCCAGAAAATAGGCCTTCAGAGAAGATGCTTTGTGTTCTCTCAAAGTCTCTTTGAAACATTTGCTGCTCCAGATGTGACTCCTGGAAGCCCAGGTGGACAGATCTGTGTGGAGTTTCCATCCCATGGAGACACTCATGCATGTCTACTTCCTGGGGCTGAGCATTCCAGGCCACCCTCCATGGTCATACTAAGAGGTGCCTGATGGTGCCAATTTCAAGGCCTGGCTGTGGTCATCACCACCCAACAATCCTTCCTTTGTGGCTTCCATCCATGAGGGAGACCCACTCATGAGAGTGCCACTGGGTGCATCTGCTTTGCACCACAGGAGTCAGGCACAGAAGCAGCCTGGGAGACCCTTACCTCTTCCGTGAGCCAGAAGATCCATGAACCTCTGGTTAAAAGTACGTGTGGTTTCCTCAGGAGTCTGAAGTGATTCCATATTTTTTTCAGGGGTGAGATGGGACCTTGAGGCTTTGCATAGAAGATCTAGGAATACAAGTTTCCCCATTGGCTGTTCCCGCCCATATCTTTCAGGTTCTCCACAGGACACTTGCCCCATTTGACCTCCCAGGGCGGACAATGGCAGCACCCCTAGCATGGGAACACTCACATCAGAACTCAAAAACCTCTCACTGCACCTGGATGCAGGCACCATGGGGATGCAGGCACAATGCAGGATGCCAAGCCAGAGAAGTTAAGCATTATGCATGAGGTCTTGTTCCCCACCACTACCACTCAAGAGAGGGTGGGCCTTGTGGAGAAGGTTACCATGCCCATCAGAAGCCTGGAGCACATAAACCCCACAAGACACCAGGAGCATCCAAGCTCCCCTTCCAGGAGCGGAATGACCTTGAATATTTCAGATCAAGGACTGAATCTATGGTGCGACCCAGTGAGCTGGTTATGGGAACAGGGCTTCAGTAGGAGGGAACAAGGGTCAGATCTGGTTTACCGCACAGCTGTGCAAACCCATGTGCTGGAGGAGAGGCACAGCAGGAAGAAGAGGATTTGGAGTGTCTGGGAGGCTTCTCCTGGGGATGGTGTTCTCTGATGCCAGCAGAGCCTGGAGGTGAAGTTGTGAGCCCCATTCCTGCCACATTTGGTGAAGGTGGTCAGGCCAAGGATGGATGTGTCTTCTGGGGGACACTTGGATCACGTCAGTGACTGAAAATAAAAAGCATAGCTGACATTGCTTTCCCACGCTCTGCATGTGGCCCACACTTTCAGACTGACTCAGCAGCACATTTCCAGCAATGCTTTTCATGAGATTTGATCCTGCAATGGTGAAGTCCCTCACCCAAAGGTCATTCTAGCGACACTGAAGTTCCAGATTCACATCTTCTGGTCAGAACTATTCACTTCCCATAAACTCTTTTTTGTAGGTGCCATCCAAACTACCCTGATTCAAGTGCCAGCACTGTACCAGCATCTCATAGTTCTCCTGTCCATCTGCACTGCTGTGCGCCTCAGAAGAGCCCAGAGGGTGGCTGAGTGATGCTGACCCCAAGTGAAATGAAAGTCCAGCCTCTGTTGATTGAAAAATATGCCAGAAAAGACCATGCAGGTTGCTCTGTGACATTTTTTTACCCACACTGTTACCAGGTAGCTGGGCTTACATCGTGCTTCTGGTGACTTAGTCTGCAGGGACCAAGCACCATTTTCACCATTCCAGCTCTGAAGGCCAAGCTCTTCCTGTTGCTGTAGTGTCCCTGGCTTGTGTCCCTATCTGTAACCCTATCTGCATCATTTCCTCTAGCTGTGATGTTCCTAAGTACACTGCACAGGTTTATTTCTGGACTTTGCAAACCACTGATACCATCCCAAATGAGATACTCTGCATTTCCAGGGTCGTAAGCACAGATGTGTTTATTTAACTGATTTTCACAGGTTTCTTCTAGCGATGCACAGAAAGAGAAATAGCTGTGAGGAAGCAGTGTAAAAATCAATTTAACTCCCATCTGAGTTGCACAGAGAAGGGAAAAAATAGGAAATTATTTTTAAAATGACAATTTTGATTGTTTCCATGGCCAGCTAGAACTGTTGCCCTGACCAAAATATTCAACACAGGCACAGGTCCAGCAGCATCAGATGATACAAAAATCAGCAGAAATAGCTGAAAAGCACATCGATGAATGGTGGCTTTAGACAGGAACGAAGGCTTCTGACTGTTCAAACCCATGGCTTGCACCAGCGGATGAAGATTCACAAGTCAAGCATCATCTCCTCCTTCCAGGGTGGGAAGTCTTCCCCATGGAGCAACTCCCCGACTGTCACCCTTGTCACTACAGTGGCACATCACAGCAGAGCAGAGCACGATGCTCCAGGATGGGGGGTTGGTGTCAAGGCAATCCTTGTTACTCCCTGTCACCACTGTGAAGTTTTTCACATGAAACTGTTTGCAAAGCAAATTCAAAAAGACAAAGGTATTTCTGGTCGGTTTGCTTTCTTGACATGAACTTTTCTTTTTTTGGTTTCAAAAAGTCTTGAATGTCTTTTCCCTAGCTTCTGCAGCTGAAAAGACAAGCAAGAATACTGTGTTTCCTTTTCACTGAAGAGATTCATTTAGCAAAAATAAATAAATAAATAAATACAATAAAAACAAAAAACAGTTTTTATTTGATCTGATTTGTCATTTTCTTTGTAATTTTTGCCCCGAACACCTTGTTTTTAAGGTTATCTGGCTAAAGGCTAAAACATATCTGGTGAACGGAGGTACCTGGGGGAGGCAGTTTGTGGGCTGAATATGAGAACCTGGGGTTGTTCAGGATTTATGGTGAGATGTTTCAGAGAGGGGTCGAAGAAGGGGAAGGGGAAGGCTCAGGGTGGACTTGGGAGGAATGAGCATGGGGACTTGGGGAGAAGGGGATAAAAGCCACTTGTTACCCGCAAGCAAGCAGCCAGCAGGGCCAAGCACTTGGTCCATGGCTGCAGCCTGTCCTTTCAGCTTGGGTCCCATTCCTTCTGCTGAAAAAAGGAAGGAAAAGGGAGACAACGTAGCCAGCTTTTCAGTGAGACACATTCAGCAAAGGGCCAAACATTTTCCAATAAATTTTGCTAAGATCACTGGCTTTTTGGTATTAAAGAAAAGGAAAAAAAGAAGAAAAAAGAAAAAAGATAGGGCATATTTGAGACTGTCAGCTCTGCTTCCCTCTCTGTTGCTAAAAAAAAAAAAAAAAAAAAAAAAAAAAAAAAAAACCTCAACCTCAAAAATGTTAGAGGGAAATTGGAAAATAACATTTTCCCCTTTTCCTGCTTACAGCACCTGCTCTCCTTGAAAACCAGCTGGCATCTTCCTGACCATCTCTACAATATGCCCAGGCAGCTACTTCAGAGCCATGCAGGAACGGAGGCCAGGACAGTGGCCGGGATGGTGGCCAGGATGGACACGGGCACCCCATCAATGCAGTCAGAGGCAGGGATACTGCTCCTCCCGAGGGACTGACGGGAAAACCATTGGACCCCTGTTTCTGATAAGCCCTTGTCTGTAAAGAGCAGGATGAGGAAGAGGAAGGAAGGGTTCTCATGGAGGTTTGAGACAGCTAATGATGAAGATGGAGCAATTCAGATATGAATCTTAAGCACCCTCAAAGTACTGGAATAATTTTGCTGGGTTACAGAGTGCAGCAACACTATGAGCTACTCGGTGTAGTGGCAGTTACAGTTGCTTCACCTACTCACCAGCTTAAAAGCATGGAAAAAAAGTTCAAAGTGAAGTCATCACCTGCACCTTTTATCACCCTGGCATCAGCTGCACTGCAGGCACTGCCACCTCCTGTGAGGCTTGCTTTGGGGAAACAGGATGAGACGCTTCCTCCAGCCCAGAAAATTCCTCGTCCTGACCCTGTCGCTGGATTTCAGTGCTCCAAAGGTGACAAACTTTGGCCTCTTTGTCCTATGGGCAACCAAAGGGCAGTGAGGGAAAAGTGGGCCTCTAGCCTTCCAGACCCAAGGGTGCCCTTCTTATCCCAAAACAGGAGATCAAGCCAGCAGACAAGAAGTGTCCACAGAAGGCACAGGGACGAAGGGCCAGGAGCTCAGGTGGACCGCATGCGTGTTGTGCATCCAGTTTCCAATGGGATACAGCCACTTGCCTCTTACCATGCCACCTCATTGTCAGTGGACGCTCAGTGCTGCTGGGACTGGAATAGCCCAAATACGCACATCCAGGGCTGGAGAAACACCAGGATTCCTTCCTAGCATGGTGGACCATCGGTATCATAAAAGAGGTGTTTTTTCCTGAACATACAGACACACTGCCCAAGCAAAATGCTTGCTCACGCACCCTGAGATGCACAAGCCTGGAACAGGACCTAGGAAGTGCTTTGCAGGCTTAAGGACAGAATATTAAAGTCACATCAGAGAAAGTGAAGTACTCTCGGCAATTACTTCGGAACTGAGCTTGCAAGTCTGCTGGTTTTGTTCATGTTCATTTGAAAGCCTTTGACACATCTGAGCTGTATGTTTCTTTTATGAATATGCAAATCAAAGCAGTGAAATTACAGATAATGATATGTAGTCACAACTTTTCAGAAGTTAATGCATATTCCTTATTTTGCAGATTTCTATCACATTTGTATTTGCAAAATAGATGAGATAACGCAGCTCAGGAGAAGAGCTTTCCTGTTGCTGCCACAATGATGCAACCTTCCAAAACTTGCCCACTGCTGCCTGCCTCCCTCATTGGCCATGGGGTCTCTGGGGGGAAAGGGCTGGAAAAGGGAAAGCCAGGTGCTTCCAAGACACCGCACTCCTTCCCGAATCCCCCTTCCAGAGCTTTCATCCTGCTGCAGATCTGAATCAAAACCCTGTAGGAAGAAAGTACCCACGGGTCCTGCCATCCATGCTGGGTCCTCATGGCTGGGACTCATGAGGACTCATCTCTCCCACCTCCTCTCCTGCCCCCAGCTTCCCTGCCACTGTTTAGTGTAGAGATTTTTCCATGGTCATCAAGGAGGAACATGTAGAGCCCCAAAAGGAGATCATTCAACAAAAAGATTTTTCTTGGGAGAGAAAAATTATGATGGTCTAGTTTTAATATTTATTGCTGCCTTGCTATTACCTCAATTCTGACAGCACAGGAAAGTGCTGTAAAACAATACAAGGGAAATAAAATACATACAGGCAAAGAGGAGCACAGAGTTTCAAAGAACAATTGCAACATTTCTTTCCAAAACAAACTTCTCAAAATGATGCTGGTTTGGTTCTGGGGGTGGGGGAGATTGTGAGGTCACGTGGGGAATTTTTCACAAATATTTGTTTTTATTCTGCTTTAGAAGAAATGCCAGACCGCAACTGTGTAGTGGAAATTCTGGCTTTGACCAGAGTGCACGCTGATTTAGGCTCATCCGTTGCCATGTCTGGGATATTCTCCTTTACCAGGGTCCTGAATGCAGCACTCACATCAAGCTGTTTCTTTAGTTTTACTCCTTCTCAAGCATTCCTGATCCTTTAGAGGGAGAAGAACCCCAACCTGCACCTTGAGTATGGTCCCTCTCACGCCAGCATTGCCAATTCTTTGGTCATCAGGTGTTCCACGGGGGGCAGTGGTGGTGACAACTTAGTGCTGGCCACCAGTGAGATGGGCTGGATGAGCCCAGCACCCTTTGGTGACTGCAGCACCCATGGTCTTGCTCACCCTGCAATGCACTCGTGGTCTATAGGGTGCTCGTGGGGGCTCCTCCTCCTGCATACCCCAAATGCTGTGACTTCATCCTCATCTTCACTCTCGTCCTCTTCACCCCTGCTGCTGGGTCCTAGCAGCAGCTTCTCCTTCGTCTTTAAGAGCATTGATCCGGACTGCATGGGAGGATGAAGCAGCATGGGGGCTGCTCCAGGAGGGTGCCGACAATAAAAGCTTTAACCCTCCCAGTCCAGCCCTGGTGGGAATGTGGCCATTTTCTGCTCCATTCTCACCAGATCAACTTCATCACCTTTAATAACGTGTGTGGGCGAGCATGCCCTGCAGTTTCCAGCAAGTGACAGGCTGTGAAACCTGGCAGAGGCTCATGGGCCCTCCTCCCTTCCCCCCCTTCCTTCTTGCAAACACCTACATCCTTCCTGTATTGTTGCAAACCACAAGATAATAAACTGACAAGCAAACTCTGACAACTGGCAAGTGGAAAGGTCTGCGGTAGGAGGTGGACCTTCACACCTCGGTGCTCCACCTCCCTCTGCAAATATCAGCGGAAACCTCGGGCCTGCCTATTACATAACCACAGCCTGGGGCAGCAGAGCAGGGTGCAGAGGGCTCAGGACCTGCCGCTAACCTCTCCAGCCTTTTATGGTCATCTTCTCCCTCGCCACCTTGCCCATGGCCCCGGTGGCTGCACCACTGGCCATGCACATGACGGGGGGCTTGCGGGGTTGGGACCTTTCTGCTTCTGGGAGTTCCTTGCTGTGGTCCCACCAGCAGCTGCTTTAGCAAATATGTTTTGCTGCTCCCTGTGTTCAGGTTTTTCTCTCCATCCTTGCCCATGGTGGCCTCCTTGGTGGCACCAGGGAGGGTGAGACAGAAGGCCCTCCTCCGTGGGACCAGGCTTCTGCTCTGCGTCCTGCTCCATGGGACCAAGCTTCTGCACCACAGATTTCAGTATCTGGTCATGGAAATGAGTAAGAACAAAGACACACTTGTGCTGGAAGAAGAGGAGAGCAGGCATGGCCAGGTTGCTCCCTAGACATCAGATGAATCAATTTTAACTCGCAAGTGCTCTTTACAAGGAGGCTTGGAGAGGCTCCACAGGACAGCAGAGACAAGCTATGTATTAAGACACTTAAAAAATGCAGAACTAACTGATGCACTGGTGCTTTGGGGCCACTATTGACTGCAATGGAAAGGCCTCCAACATGCTCTTTTACCACTCTCTCCTCCATTGTAAGCAATGAAGAGACCCTGGGATAACACGTATGGAGACAAGTCAGGGCTATAACAGTTGCCTTTGCCTAAAGTCTGTGAAAGGGAGCTGTTTTGCATGTCCTGAAATGGGCCTGTGAAGCAGAGCAGGGCTCAGTGGCACTGCCAAAGTGAATAAGCCCAAAGCAGGAACAGAGCATCCATGATGGAAGGCACTGGCCATACCTGACAGCCAAGGACAGGCCTGAGCATCTCTTCTCCTGGGTGTCCCCATCCCTGCTCAGCAAAGCCCTGTGCGAGGTCAGAGCTTCTCATCAACTGATGATGCTCTCCCTCTGTACCCTATGACTCTCCAGGACCTGCCATCTGAGAGTGGGATCTTGGGGCAAACACCATATTATCCCTGTTTAGAGGAGAACAGTTATTCTGATTTGTTTGTCATCAGCAAAACGACTCCCTCACAGCTTTGAGAGGGCAGCACTTGTGAAAGTCAAGCCAGTTCACAGCAGGCAGCATTTAATGGGATTTAATTCTTGATATACTTAAAGGTTGTCCAAGGGCAAATGTTAGTCCCTGGTAAGACAAGGCAGGGCTTCAAGGGAGCTCAAAGCCCCATCATACTGCTCTGCAACTGATATCCGTGTTGTAAGCTGTCAAAGAGACGGTTCATCTCGACATGTCTTTAAAAGCAGTGCTATTTTGGGAGAACACATGACTTTGGCCATCTTCTGTAGTCCACCCTTATTTGCACTCCAGTATCTACAACTGTGACAATAAGGATGGTTGATGGACAACTGGTCCAGAACTGGAGAGTAAAATTGATGGGAATGTGTCTATTCCCTTTATAACCCTGATGGTACCATCTGCCTCCACCATCTCCCATGACATTTAGTTCCAGAAATTTGTTGCCCCCTGTGCAGAGAAGAACTTCCTCTGAAGTGCTCTAAATGGATATTGTAGAAGTTTTTAGCGTCCCTCTAGTTCTAACATCATGGGATTTGCACTCACTATATCCACCCTCTTCGTGGCAGGTCTTGGGGAGCCTGAATCAAGTGGAGCTGCCAGTCTAGCTGCCAGACATTTTGCAAAAGAGATTCTCTTTCTATTCCTCAAATGAGCTGATTTTATTAATAGCTTATGCAGAAACACACAGGAAAATTTCAGGAGTCCAGCTATGGGCACTCCATCATTCTCAGCATCAAGGGCATATGCTAAGTGAGTCTAGAAACACTGAAAATCTTGGTTGGAAGTCCAGAATTTCTGCGGGAGTTTAAGATTTTTTTTCCTCTAATCTGTAAAATGGAAACCATGCATTTTATTGCATTCCAACTCCAGGTTATTTTTCATTAATTCAAAATACAGTATTTAGCTGTTAGGAATATATCTATACTTTGCCTTGAATACTGGAACCCCAAATCTGGCTTCGGCTCTGGTCCATGGGCATCTCCATGGAAATGCTGAGGACTGGGGAAGGTCTGAGACTCCATGGTGTGAAACCAAAAGAGACTTGGGGCGTTCTTGTCTTGTTTGCTGATGTTCAGTTGAGTCAAGCCAACTTGAATCCTATCCATTCAGCCTTGGTTTACAGGCTGTCTTTTCCTCAGAAAGGCCTCAGAACCGTGGCTCAGCATGGTCAGTGCTCATGAATGCTCCCTCACTGGTCAAGACGAAGTAAAGAACCCCCAGGAGATGTGTTTGAGGATGGAAAAGTCCTTCAGGCCCATCCTGTCCCACCTTTTTCCTTTGGTATTTATAGAAGCTAGAAGAGCCTCTCTGGGTGCCATTTCCAGGGTGTTGGCAGGAAAGCTGGGGAAAATGTTTGTAACCTTTTTAATCTCTATATCCCACGGCCATTCAGGTAACCCTCAAAAGACTGATACTACCCAAGCCCTCTGCCAGAAGACCAGTCAATTAAAGCAGTCAGATAAGGATCTAATTACAAAAACTCCCTGCGTAAGCACAGGAATATTTTGTGTAAATTGTTGGAGAAAAAAAAAACAGTGTAAACTGTGCTCCAAGCCAGTAAATCTACTTGTAGTGCAGTGCTTCCGGAGACAGTACCTAGTGAATGCCTGCCCATTCCAGAAAAAGAATAGGTTCGGTATGTTCTAAAATGCCTTTATCCTGTTTCTCTGCTAACTTCCCCCAAACTGTTCTGCCTCCTGGAGAAATCCCAAATCCTTGGGAATCCTTCCAGCCCTTCTCTTGCTTGCATTAGGAGTTACAAGCTCCTAATGAAGAAACAGAGATGACTGCATGTTACGTGTGTGACCCAACAGGGCTGAACCTCAAGTGCCAGATCCTTGCCATGAGTGCTACATGAGCGTAGAGCTGACTGAGGGGCTCTGACAGCCCATGTGGCTCTTTCCAGCCATTCTCTTTGCTGTCTTTCAGCCCAGTCAGATGTGGCGTGTCACAGATGACTCTTGTGCTCCCCATGGGCCTGGAGAACTGGTTTGTATGAGGGAAGGACAGAGCCCTGGCTCCAAGGTGTGACTATGGGCAAGACGACCAGCCCATGGTGAGTAGGATGGAGCCTGGATGGAATTGTAGATTCTGCCTAGATATCTCTCAGAGCAAGACAGACCTGGCAGAAGGCTCAGGTCCCTCCTGTACTTGGCACCATGGGGCAGGATTTGTCAGCACAGGAAGGTTGGGGAGCTCCAGTTGCCCAGCAGAGCCTTGAGCAGTGGCATGAGAATAGACACAGTTATGAAAACCTCCAGAGGACACTCTAGAATAGATATTCCTTAGTCCCGCTGCCCTTCTAGCCTTGCAGATTTTACGTTGTTAAATTGAGAGCAAACCTGAAAAGCCAACTGACAGTGCTCCCCTTCCCGAAGGTTGAAAACCATCCAGCCTCACGGAGAGCTGCAGCATTCTTCTCCTCAGCCATGGGCTCTTTCCAGCTTGCTGAAGGAAGAAGCACAGCTTTGTTATTTGTGCTTGTTACACCTTTGCTCTCCAGCCCTCACTGCCAGCAGCACTGGGGCTGACGGGTGATGCCTTGCACAAGGCTGCTTCTCACCCAGGAGCATATTTTTCTATAGATTTCCATCCCACACAGGAGGTCCCAGGTGCCTTGTGGAGGCTGTGAATATCTACATGCTCTGCAATGACCATCTAGCATCACTTCAAAGGGACAAATTCCATTCCTGGTGCTTGGATGGGCTGGGCAAACCTCCTGAAGCAAATTCCCCAAGGAGCCGAATAGCAGTAACCTCAATGCCTTGGCAAATCTCCATCACCCTCTTGTTGCAAAGATCTTCAAATTATGTTTGCAGGAGGCTCTCCCCACTCGTCTACCCACTTGTAGAGGTAAAAAGCTACCTGGAGTTGGAAGATATGGGGACTCTGGGGTAGGTAACTGATTCTGATGTTAATACAGGCGAGGGTGCCAGGGAGCATTGGTGGCTTCTCTTCCCTGAAGTGCTGCCCCTCTGCATGTGCTGAGCACCATCCCCCAGCCATGGACCCAGCAGAGGAGTGGGCAGGATCTGGGGCTGTCTGTGGCTCCTGCAGGCCCATATGGGGCTCCCTGTCCATCTCCTGTGAGCTGTGTTTAGGAAAAAGGAGTATTATTTGAGGAAAAAGAAAAAGAAAGAAAGCTGTGTTATAAAAATGAATGCAAATGTTGTTTTTCTTTCTCCCAGCATAAATCCCAGGAAATGCAGGTTTGGCAGGGGAGCTGCTTGGCTTTGACACCTGTGCCCCTGCTCAGAGTGTGGGCTGCCGTACAGCGATATCTCCATTTGCACAGGTGAAAGGTGCCCAACAACATAATGCCGCACTCCAAGTATTTCCGAGGCATAGTTCCAATGCCAGGAACATGCCGTGGTATTCATCTCTCTGGAACATGTTCTCTTAAGCAAAATGTCAGCTGGTTTTATTTACAATACACCTTGCAGGAGATAATACAAGGGCACATCTCAGCCTGCGAAGGGCAAGGCAGCTGGATTACTTGTATGGCTAAGCTCATGCAGGTGTTAAAGCCATAAGACTCACGGTGCCTCTAACAGGTGGACTGAAGCTGTTCATTTCCTCTGGGCTAATTCTGTCAAGTGCTTCCAACTTCAGGATATTTATTAACTTGCATATATTATTGGCTCACCAGCAGCTCTTAGCGCTGATCCAGGTGGCCATGCAGTTCTTCTCCGCACTTTTCTGGGAGAACCAGCCCCCCAGAAGACAGATTGCAGTGGGCTCGAGAGGAGGATCTCATCTAGCTTTGTGGAGGACAGTGACCTATAGTCTTTATCCCATCAAAAGTAACTGTCGTTTTATAGCCATAACTATCTCCCGTGAGAAAAATTCATCTGAAAAGCAATGAAACGTACATTAATTACATATTGAAAAGCAGTAAAAGTGTTACTCTTTCACATAGATTTGCAGTGCAAGGGGCTCCACTTGTAATAAAATTTTAATATGATTACAGTCCAAGGAATTGTATTATACTAACGTGACTAACTGCAGCCAGGGACTTAAAGCAGGTGCAGGCACCCAAGCTGGCTGACCTTAAAGGCAAGGCTGGGTGCAGGAACCACTACAACCTACACTACAACCTACACTCCACTACAACCTACACTACACTACAACCACTTGTCTGACCCTTGTTCCTGCCTCTAAGCAAGGCTAATGGGAGACGAGGGATGGGGCAGACACAGTGCCATGTCACACGGGAGTGACGCTCAAGAGCAATGTGGGCTGTAGCCTGCTAAGGGTTGTATTGCCTTCCTGCAATTCTTTGTGGCTGAGTTTGCAGTAGATGCCTCGGTGATGGATGGACTTAGGGTGCAACACAGATGTTCTCCCATAACACAGGTGGTTAGGCCAGGATGCAAACAGTCCAGGACTTCGCCTTCCCTTGCATTCGCTTCTTGTTTATCAGCACTGTAAAGCTGCATTGGGCATTCCTGTCCAATGTGGTCACAGGTGCTGCACAGCCGTGGCGGCAGGGACATGGTGTGGGGGCTGAGAGGTGGAGTGGGCTGGGGGGACCTCTGGGATGTGCTGCAGGGTCTGGGAGGGTGCTGAGCCCTGGGCAAGAGGTGTGAGGAGCTCAGAGGCCTGGCAGTGAGAGGTTTCTGGGACTTTGGAGATCAGGGACTTTTTGCAACAAGAAGGCATGGAGAGCAAGCAGTGCCTGGACATCACTCAGAGTGACCCTGGCTTAGAGGTAGAGGAATACATAACCTTGACTGTCCCTAGAGCATCCTTTTTCACTCTAGGAAACTTGGCCATCCTGCCCAAGCAAATAAGGAACAGTAAATAAAGTTATCCCGAGTGAATTCAAATACAATCCTGGACAGAGACTGCCTGTGAGGATCCCAGCCCTTTCCTGCCTTGAAGCCATCACAGGACGATAAACACATTCTACATTGCCAAGTAGTGGGTTGGCAGATGCTATCACACTGCTGTGTACTCCTGAGCAACAAGTTACTCAGATGCATACATATCCCCAAATGAGGCTCACCAGAAGCATTTGCAAAACATCTACCTAATACTTTCTGCATTATTTGACCTTCTGTCCCCACAAATAATAATGGCAGAGCAACAGAAATCTCTCTAATGCTCTCTCAGTGTAATAAACTAACCCACTAGGAATAAAATGCAAAGCAATTACCGTGCCAGGTATTATGCTGATATATCAAATTGCAGTTGAAAGTCAAGAAGAGTTGAGGATACAATGATAAAGCATCTGATCTAAAATCTGACTCTAAATTACCCTTCTGGCCAGCCCAGTAATTCATCCAGAGGAATCACTATTCCTCTGATTGCTCTTCTTCAGAAATCATTGTTCACATCGTCAATTTTGCGCTCCTCGTGTACTGGAGTAAGTGCTTTGACTGCCCCCTGCCCTGTATGATTAGCTGCTAAGGCAATGCTGATCACCATGGACCGGGTGCACACACCTTGCTCAGCAGGGCAGTGCACACGATGTGAAAGGAACCTGAACCCACCTCAGAGCTGTGGGACAGTCTCCAGGCTGGGTCCTTCTCTACTCAGCAAGGAGATGAAGATGCCTCAGGTCATGTTTGTTTGACGCATAGAGCCTTGATGACCTTTGCAGGGGTTTTGTGAGCCTTTGCACGCACCTTTTGAGGTGCAAAGATGCCCTTAGTGCAGAGCAACGGGCCTTTACCAGGCTGGAAAAGAACTTTTGATTAATGCACATGCTACTCTTGTCAGCTTCCTGGGGCCCTGGAGCTTGTCAAATGAAGTTCTTTCCTTTGATCCTTCTTGCATAAAGTTTTCAATATTGCTTGTCAGCATTGTTTCCACTTCCATTCCATCATCTTAATAGCAGTAACACAGATATAGCAAAGACAAACTATCCTTCCATCTCTGCTGGGTGCACTCCTGGAGATTGCCCAGAGCCAAGATGCTGCCACAGACACCTCCAGTCTCAGGTGGCTGCAGGCACATGGGACCTTGTCTCCCACTGGGGTGGAAGGATGCTGGTGTGTAGCCCCTTTTTGGGGCTACTCAAGGTGTTTTGGAGTTGTGTGCGCTCACCTCCCTGCTCCTCGCCCAAGCCCCATGGCCACCGTGCTGCAGAGCTGCATGCTTTAGTTGAGAGGTTCAAGTCCTGCTGGCTTTGAAGAGTTAACTCCACCACAGTCCCACCGGTGGCATTTGTTAAACTCCCCGTTAGGTTCTACAGCTTGCTCAGTTGCATCTGCATAAGCCAAACTGAATTAGCAAGCTCTCCCTCTATGTGGGCCTCTTCACTTCACTCCATCATTAGCCTTATGGCTGGAGATACCTGCTTTGGGGCCCAGTTTTCTCCTTATGAGGCCACATAGTGCATTTGCCTTGGACCACTTGTCTGGAAGCTGTTTTGGAGCCTTTCACTGATTACGATGATATCAGGTGACTAAGGGCATGGAAAGATAGTCCAGAGCTAAGACTGCAGCCTGGATACTGGGGTTCAAATGTCCTCTTTTAAATGGATGGTCTGTTTAATCCCTTAAATGTTGTGGTCTTTTCTCTGTAGGAGGATCCTACAGATCTGTGTGGGTTTGAATCATTCACACGGTGGACAGCAGGAAAACCACGCTCCCACCACGATGTCAGAGCTGCAACTCTGGCCTACGGTATCAAAGTGCATTTGTGCTTTTGCAAAGAAAACCTTGGGCTTGCTGAGCTCTCTGAGAAGACAGCTGTACCTCCCCCGTGGATGGTCTGGGGCTCTGGATTGAGAGAGGACACCCTGTCTCCTACAGGCTGGCCCCCTTGGCCAGGTGCTCCCAACATCCTTCTCAAGGGCTGACGTGGCCTGAGCATTGACTGGAGAGTCAGAAGCTTTCCTCTCGGTTTGAACTTCACTCCGGTCCAGCTCCCTAGCACAGGAGGAGACACAACGTCCTCTTCTTGCCTGTCCTGGCATGTTGTGCACCCTTCTGCAGTCACCAGCACGTCTCCAATTATGGACCTGGCAGCCACCTGGGAACATGAAGCAATTGCTCGGGTGGGAGGAGAGAGCAAGGGGTGAGGACAACATCCTTCTTCAACTATGGAAAAAAAGTACTGCAAAAAATGAAAGCAATAAATTCTTCCCTTTGTTCAAACACTAAGGATTTGCTTTGTACGGACAGAGATTTAGGTTAACTTTCTGGAATTTAGAGACGTTAATTTAGAGACGATTTTTAAAGAGACGTTAGACACATGAAGAAGGGTTTAGAAGAGATGACCCTGCCCTGAGGCATGAGGAGGAGACCAGGTGGCCTCCTGGGGTCCAGCTACCACATTTTATACTAATATTCAGCCGAGGACTCAGGCCCAGAAGAGGGTAGTCCCACTCCACCATGCTGTCACTGTGCAGTGCACGGTCCAAATGTGGCCCTCTTCCCCACTCCCACTGCTCTGTAACTGGCTACATCCACCGAGGTGGCTCCAGCATGGACATGGCTGGTGCTGGCACCATGGCCACCCCAGTCCCACTGCCACTGCCTGCTCACGGACAAGCAGAGGCACCATGGTAGGCCAGCAGTAATACAGGCATTTATCTGAAAAGCAGTTAAAAGCATGAGAATGTTTTTTGCATGGTTAATCTAAATCTGCAGGGTCACCTTTCCATGGCCATTGCTTCCTTTCACTACGTACCATGAATGAAGGAGACCTTCTCAGTGGAGCCTCCCAAGCAGTTTCAGACCGGTCATCACAACTACCTGGGCATAACAAGGACAGGATATCCCACAGAGATACTGCAATGGGGTGGCTGAGCATTTGGGATAAGGCAAAGGCAAAGGCAGGGAGCTGGTGTAACAAAATGCTTCCCGTGAAGACCTACAGCAGACCTTCTCCCATGGCTGGAAGCAGTTTGCTCCTGATTTCAGATACTTGAGGTCACTTATCTACTACGTGAAAAAAATACTAATGTTCAAGGAACTCCCCCTGGTACAAGTTCTATCTCTTTGCTGAGGTAACTCAAGGTACGTTTTCATCTTAATGTTCTATTTCTCTTTCCTTCTCATTTTAATAACTGCATGTTGGCAAGAAATCTCCTGGCTCTGATATGGCAGTGTAATTATCTGCTCAGCACAAGATAGCCAGGATGTGTGGAGATGCTATCATTTGCTCCGTTCCTCAGGAAATTTTATTACGCTCCAGGTTCTGTTTCCAAATGGTCTGAGATTGCAGTGATAAAAGAGGAGCTTCATAGCTTCGCTCAACAGCTCTCCCCACTTGCCAGGTCCACTGCACAAGTGCAAGTTTTTGCTGGGGATGGTAACATCTACGGAATAAAATACAGTCACTGTGTTTAACAGTGCAAGGAACAAGCACTTTTTGCTTTCTGACTGCTGCTTGCACTTGCAGAGAGCAGGAAGTTTGGGGTTAAATGTGTAACTGCTCTACTGAAAGTTGATTTGCAGAATTACATCTTGATTTCATGGCCCTCTCATGCAGAGAAAGCAAATGCTCTCAGCACCAAGGACTGCCACTCACTTGCAGGGCAGTGACACCGTGGCAGCCTCGGAAGGGGATGATGATATAGATTTCACGTCAGGCTGGCAGCAGGATGAGTTTGTGACCTGCCAGGGTTTTTGCAAGCATCTCTGGTCTTCCTGTGCTCCCTGGGGCATGGCCCGGTGGTGAGTTTTGGTCCATCTCGCCTGGTGTCCGGGCTCTTCGGATGGGGACTGTCTGGTGCCCCACACCACGACTTGCTGCTCATGCTCACAAGGTTTTCCCAATCGCCTGAGGTGGACCAGGGCCAGCTTTCCGGTGGAAAAACATGCCATGTTTGGGTGGGAGACGGACGGCATCTTCGCGGGACTTGCTGGTGTCTCTACGCGTGAGCCTCCCATGGACTTATCAAATGGGCTTCAGGTGGTCCATTAATCCACAGGTTTCCTCCCTACGGCAGCTGCTGGTGTGCGACTCAATGTCGTGTTAGTTTTTATGATGCTTGGATTTTCCACGCTCGCTGTATTTGAGCGTCCCTCTCATCAGTGCTTAACCAGCAGCTGGAGACTGGTCTCTCCTTGGTGTCCTTCCACGGCCATCGGGCAGTCAATAACCCACAGTATCCGCACAGACCTTTTCAGTTTGCAGAAGGCAGAAAGGTCTTTAGGAGGGCTGGGACGTGGGTTGCTTGGGCAGGGAAATGCATACAGCAACAAGTTACTGTTTTACAAAGGAAACCAGCCTGCACGGAGCATCCAAGAGCTTTTTTTTCCAAGAAAATCAATAAAAAAATGCCTGCCTTGCAAAGTGGCTGGCATTGCTCAGCCATGCCAGAAGCTGCCCCAGGCACATTTAGCTAAGTGCTATTGACCCAGCACAAAGAAAAGGGGAAAAGGGGAGGGTTTGGCGAAAGGGAGAGAACAAAAGCAAGATCGAGGTGAGACAGGTGCGAGGGGTGGGAAAGCTGAAGGGGATGAGACCAGGCACAGGGTCTTGCTGTCAGGGACCATTATCAGGGTGTGCGCAGGGCTGGTGTCTGCCCGTGCAGCCCCTCCGAATAAGAGACTCTTTCAGTTCTTACTTTTCATTCATTTTATTATAAAGAAAGGTAAGATAAGCATTGTGAACTGAATGTGCCAGGTGCTGTGAAAGCAGCACCATCAAATAAAATAAAAAAAACAAAACAAAACAAACAAAAAAAACCCCAAAATGCACCTTATGAGAAACTGTAATTATGCTCTCTAATCTTTCATAAATAGACAAAAATCATTGTCAGCAATTTTTAAATAGATGGACATATGGCAGGAAAAAATATAATAATGCCATACAACATGGATATAAATTGTCCATTTCTTGCTGTACAAATAATAGAAACAAGTTTGGCAGGCTTTTTGTTTTGTTGTTGGTTTATTTTATACACATCTCCCTTCTATGTATAACTAAAAAATGTGCTACAATTAATATAAAATGCTTTTACTATAAAGTAAACTACTAATTTTTTTTCACAAAAAAATCTTAAAGATGTCTTTAGCACAGCTCTAAAACACTTAGTAAACTACTTACAACTATCCAACAAATTATATTTTCATGATCTTTTTTTTTTTCACATTATTCCTCTTGTATTTTGCCTTCTGCTCGCTTCCCCCAACTAGCTAGGAATAGTTTTTATTTATTTTATTTTTTATTTTTTTTTTTGCCAGACATCCAAGGCCTTTGCATGTACAATATTCACACAAACTTCACATTTTCTTGCACAAAGTTTAGTGCTGTTAGCAAGTCAAAAGAGTGCATCCTCCTACTGAGCTGGCCTAATGCTTTAGGACACCAGACCTGGGCCTATGCTGCGTCTAGAAGCAGTTCACTAGGAAAATAGTCTGTAGCTAAGCTGATGGCAAGCAGAAAAAATGGTGTCCTTTTTTTTTTGTTGTTGGTTTTGTGTTTATATTTTTTTTTTTATTCTTTTTTTTTTTTGTTCTGCATGATTTATGAGGTTTTGGATTTCCACGGAAAGTAGGCTTTAGAGTGCAGAAATAATAAAAGAAAACTGCTCTTGGAGCCTGGAAACGAAGCCAGCGACGAGGTGCAGTAGATTCGTTCTGTCGCCCATACGACTTGCTTGCTGCCTCTCCGGGTAGTCTGTAGGATAGACCCTCTCAAGTGTCCTTCATCTGAGCCTCCTCAAAAAGAGATGTTGAGTTTTAGGTGAGGTAGAGTGCCTTGTCCCTTGGCAGCATGCTGTAAGAGAAACGAGATGCAGGACGTAAGATGGGCAGGAAAACAGCCCTAAAGCATCTTGGCACAGCTGAGAGTGGGACAGTTTGAAAGGAGTATTTGCACAGTTGGTTGCTCATCAGGTTCTAGCCTGACATGGCTGTATGGCACTCCATAACACAAGATATAAGGAGGTCTGCACATGGGGATGGGATGGGCCATGATGAGATGAACCAAGTAGAAGACCCTTAAACTGACAGCCTGGCACATTGTGAGTTCTGCCATCTTAATAGCCAGGTGTTCAACATAAATTCCTTCCTTTGGCTTAATTTTTGCTCTTGTGGGGAATCCAGGCACGGGCTAAATCTGTGGAGCTGAGGACAGGACAATGTGGGTTCAGTACTCCACCATCCTGCTATGGGAGCATCCTACCTGGAATCAGCCTCAGGCCACCAGTCCCTGTCTGCATCACACTCACCTTACACTAAGCCACAGAGGTTTTAAAAAAGATCCACTTGCTTTTGAATAAAATGTGTCATGCTGATACTACATAACAGGTAGAAGTCTCAAAAATGTGGTTAAGGGGCTTATCTAAACATGGTTGTAGGTGTCCAGGAGAGTTTGTGGAATCTAGATGGCTGAAGACCATGGGAGACATCAGCTGCTCAGGATCTCTTTCACTTCTCCTTGTATCCTAAATAAGCACAACCAGGAAAGCTAATAATTGTCAAGTAAGGGGAAAAAAATCTTGTCTCTGGTGCTTGTAGAAAGCAGGCTTAGCCAGTCTTTCCCCCAGGTCTGAAGATGAAAATAGTAGGTAGAATAAACCCAAGAAAGACAAGAGATCAAGTGGAAAACTGAAGGGACATCAGCGAGGGATGTGTGCCCTCTGCATGTCCCTGCCTCAGAAGAACTTGAAGTGATCAAGTTATTAAAGCAATGAGTTTGAATTCAGGAGATCCCAGGCTCTCCCAGATGGGGAACCTAGAGACGTAAGGCATGCATATGGATATGGCAGCCGACTTCTAACTGCTGCCTTCTCCAAACCCAAGCCATCCAAGAAGTGAGGAGTAGCGGTTATGGAAAGCAGTATGTTCCCTCTGGTGGCTGAAGTCACCTATGTGGATTTGAAAGCTAGAAGATATTTTAATTGGCTTTATCATTTACGCAGATCTGATGAAAACTTTGTCAGTCCATTAGGACATCTGACCTTAAAAAGTGGCAAAGAAAGTAACAAAGCTTGGGGAGATTTTGGTGTGTGAGGTTTCGCGCAGAACAATAAGGAAGGCGCAGAAAAGGCAATACTGTTGTTGATAGAGTGCAGCATAGACTCGAGTGCACTTCGTTAATCTCCACATTTTATAATCTGCATTTAAAATGCAGTCTTCTCTGCTGCTCTTAGGAAAGATTTAATATCAGTGAGTAGTAATGAGGTATTCCAATACTAAAACTTCATTAATTTTACAAACTATGGTGCAGAACACTTCCCAGTACATTACAAAGTATTACCATAAATAATTGAATCCAAACTAAGTGCACTTGTGATGTTTTATCTTTGTGTTTTTACAGTGTTCTCTTAGATTCTGATTTGGAAAATTCAGCCATTTGGAGTAGACTGCTTCATCATTAGCATGAATTAATGAGGTTCTGGATGAACTGGCTGTACACAGCTTTGTACTCCTAGACAACACACAGCAGAAAGCCCACGATTCAGATATGCCAGGGGACCACTTGGGTGGAGACCATGGAGCCTATGTGAATCCCAGCAACTGGTGATGAATGTCATAGTGACCAGGCAAGCTGCCATGCTTCTGAGAAACCAGGACCTTGGAAGATACTGCCTAAATGGTTAAAAAAAAAAAAAGTATAGTATCAATCACTAGGGGCAAGAAGACCTGTTAAAAGATCCTTTTCTAACTCTGATGCTGCTAAGGCTTCCTAAGAGCCAGCATGTGCCTCACAAACGGCTCTGATGAGTGCTTGGATCCAATCAGAGTGCCTGGGCCCTCCTATCTTTTAACCCAAGGAGGGTGGGAAGAGGGGACAAAAGCTGCTGAATGATAGTAGAGGAGACTAATCCATGCCTGGAGGTGAACCTCATTTTGCAGTGCCAGCCTGATGCTGTTGCATTCATCCACAGCTGCAGGAACACCACAGTCTCATAGCTTTCTGCTGCACTTCCACAGCAAACAGCAACTACTCCTCCTTGAAGACCTCAAGACCTTCAAGATTGCTGCACATTTATCTGAGGACAGCAGCTATGCCAAGGAAGAACCATCACACATTTATAACAGAGGCATCATATAACACTATGTGGGGAGCTTTGTTCATCAGCTCCTATAATTAGCAGCCATAGGCTATGGACTAGGTGAAAGCTCTGGGGACCTGAGACAATACTTAGAATCACAGAATAATAAAGGCTGGAAGGGGCTTCTGAAGGCTCAAAGTAGGGCCAGCCTAGATGAGGTTGTTACCATCTCCTGCGTAACGGTGTCTTAAAACAGTGTTTCTTGAAACCTGATGAATAATGCTAACTCTTGCAAATGAGATAAAGGACATGGAAAGAAGCATCCAGTTCAGTTTTATCACCAAAAATCTAGATGATAGGAGAAAAATGCAAATGAATCCTGAAGACATCTTACGGATGTAAAGAGTTGCAATTATAAGACAGGACAGAAAAAAAATGCAAAAGTGCCTGGAGGAATTAAGAAATATTTAGCAGGTAATAGCAAACAAAGCTGTAACCTTGATAAAGGCAAGCTAGTTCACATGGAGAAATTCTTTCAAAAAAAAAAAAAAAAAAAGATATTCAGTAGGTACCTGGGAAAAAACAAGAATGAGGAAAAGGCTGTCAGATGACGGGTACTAGTGACTAGATTAAGTAGCTTGTGATACGATGGAAAAAGAAAAAGTAATATTTTGCAATTGTTTGTGGGGATAGACAGTCACATATTAGGCAGGAATGAGAAATGACTATCTATGTCTTTATTAACGATGTCGAATAGCTAAAGCCCAGAGAGATAGAAAAATTGGATGGAAGTCAGTAAGCACAACAAAATAATTAAGAATGGAGAGAAGATAAAAAAAAATTAAAATTCTCTAACGTGGTTGATTTATGAGTTAAGGAGTGTCTGTTCACAGAATCCTAGAATTTGGTGGGTATAAAGAAAGAAGTATCATTTAGTGGCATTTAACTTGCAGTCATAGACTGCAACAAAGAGCTAAAGAAATTCCTCACAAAAAGATTTACTTTTACTTTTTACTTGCCAAGGAATTTACTAGATGGGGGAAGGACAGAGAGAAGCCTGGTCTTCTTAGTTTTGCAAAAGTTGTCTGACACAAAAGAAAATGTAAGATTGGGAAATTTCACCCATACAACTCAGGGTCAAAAAATACGAAAGTCTAGCATGAAATAAAAATTGTAATCCAGAGAGCAGGACAGGAGTGCCTCTGCTGGGGAGGATGGCGTGATCCTCTCTTTCAGGAATCTAGGACTCGATGTAGCAGAGCCAGATCACAACAGAAGATAATCCTTCTTTCTAGACATTGCTACTTTGATCCTCAGAGTGCTGTTTTAATTGCAATTAAGCTGAATGCAATTTTAAGGTTGAAATGGGCAATTACATGGTGCAGAGATTTCCCAATTATACCTAAAACTGTGCTGATGAATCAAACTCAACAAGACGTGCACGCCCTTCACCGCCCAGCCGGCATTGCCACGTGCTGCTGGTTGCTTAGGCCGTGGAGGCACACATAGCTAACCAGGCAAAACGAAATGTGCAGATCACGGCGAGGTTGTGCAGCGGAGTCTAAACATTACTTGTGATGTAGCTTCCAAATTAGCGCCGAATTTCTGTGAGAGGCAGTGCAGATGAGCAGAACAAGAGCTACACATTGCCCTTGAGACAAACAGGGGCTGGAGTTCAGAAGTAAGAAGAAGGTTGGTCCTACACACGTGTGTGAATGCTACAGGCAACCCAGAGGATGCACTTCAGCTGCAAATACAAGAAGTTAGCAGGAGCAGGAGGTGATGGCACTGCTAATGGACCAGGCTTTACAATATAACAAGAACTTGAACTTAACAGGTCAGCTTTGAGAGCTGAGGTTTCCAGCAGATCATGTCTCGCAAGTAATGGGAGATCAGCTGTTTCCTTAACAGAGAGTAGGACATTTTTTGATGCACTAAGCACCGAGTGACCCATATCCATCTGAGTTCATTGCTATTATCCACTCTAATAATTATCTGGAAGTCTCTGCATAATCTGTCTGGTCTTAAAATTATTTTTTTTTTCCAGGAAGCTGTGATAAACCCATGAAATTTGATATTTTTGCTGTAACAAAGGCATGAAATGCATGAGCTTTGATCATGAATTGCATGGGCTCTTTGCTTACAATATGGCTTTGGAGCAGGATGTCAAAGTGCTTGTTTTAGCAACAAAACTCAATCCTGCCTAGTTTAGCCTTTCAACCGTTTCTGGAGCCTCCCCAGCCTCCTGCTTCCCACCTGGCTCTGAGCCTTCTATGCTGCATGGGCTCCGTTGAATTTGCAGAGGAAACTGAGGCTTTTCCAAGCAGTGCTCTGACCATGCCTGCCTTGGAGGCAGCCCCAGTGCTGAACTGCAGTCCTTGCGGCGGAGAGGCTGCACTGCTGCCACTTGGTTGCAGTGAAAGATGATGCCTCTCTGACCTTCCAGGCACCTAGTTTAGTTCATTTGGGTCACAACGTTGCCCTGGTTTCAGCACCTTATTCACTTTTTTCGTAAAAAGAAATTGGGTATCTATCTAAGCTAAGAACCTACCACTTTTGGGATCTAGGGATATTCAGGGGAGCAGGACCAGGCTGATCCCCTAACTACTGATATTCATTTTCAGTGGGAGATACTTCCGTCTAGAACCTCTGGAAACACAAGTCTAGACTTCTAAACAGAAATTTAGAAGTCTAAACCTCCAAGTGGTTTTAGCATTTTGACCATAGCATCTAAAATGATTTTTCTTAAGAAGTTCTAAACCTTCTGTGGCGTTGTCTACAGAGATTTCAAGAAGGACTGTGCAAGGTTTCCTTGCAGAACCACAAATGATCCACGTAGCCATGTGCTCTCATGCTGGCAGACAGCGGAGAGTATTCTTGTGGCTCGGCAAGCTATTTATTTCCCTCAAAGAAACAAATGTCTGCACTGGCTGTGCCCAGCATAGCCACCACAAGTGTGCTGCTAACACAGGCGGCAGCTCGGGGGCTTGGACAATCCCCCCGTTTTTCATTTATTGGGAATAGGAGCATCACTGCAGTGACCCTCATGCTGGCCCAGCCATGTCAGAGCAGGGGGCAGATCTGTGCAGGCTGCGGTGGCCGTGTCCGCAAGACAGAAGCACGGTGCCACGCTTGGGAAGTTGAGGCTTTGTGCCCTCTCCTGGTTAAACCCCAAAATGGACAACAGACCCACTGCTAGAGGCAACCGGAGGAGATGTTGGCCTCACAATAAGAGCAATTGGCTTAGAAGTAGAAGGACACTGCCAGTGCATGACGCAGAAGTCCTTAACTGCTGCCATCTCCAGGACTCTGCTCCGTGCAGAGCACCCGTCCACAAAAGGTGTGGAGCTCTCCCATCACAAATAATGCTTTGCTTTCTCACTCAAGTAGCAGAGCAGCAAACCAGCTCTTCTGGTTGCACTGAACAGACTCCACTCACCAATCAGCATGACCATGGGGCATGCGTTTGGAAAACACTGAGTTCCAGGGCTCCATGTACCAAAACCTCACAGGACTTGGATTTTTGGGCCTTTGGATTGGGCCATAGTTGGCCCAACAGGCAAAACAGGAGCAGACTGGGCCTCCCGATCCTGCTCTGGAAAGAAACATGTCAAACTTCCTTTGCTTATGGGACAGAAACCCAGTGAAGTGGGAAGTCCTTCATGCCCAATGGAGAAATGATCTGTGATTCTCAAACCATCTGCTTGTATCATTTCAGTGAGCCTACAGAGAAGAGGAAACCCTGAGCTTCGTTTACCATAATTAACCTATGAACATGCTGTAGATTTTGGGGAGGGTCTCAGCTGCTGTGAATTGTCAGACTTCCAATAATTTATAAACACTATGTTTCTTATATTTCTATGGTTAAAAGATGCTGATCAATTTGGTTTGGAGGAAGCTGGAGAGAGGGGAAAAAAAAAAAAAAAAAAAGCCTCTACAGCAATTGCCTCGGCAGCTCAGCAATGCCTGAGTGATGCCCAATTATTTTAAGGCCTGCAATGATTCCTTTCAGGCTCCAGGAGAAATGGAGCACCATGACATTAAAAAGAAATGCAAATTGTTTTCGTAGCATGACATCTTCATGTTTTTATCACCCATCCTTCCTTGAACTTCAGCTACAGATGATTGTGCATGCAGATAATGGAAAGTGCATTAGCAATATTCTGTTTTGTCTACTGGCCTGCAGTGGTTAATCCCACACTCTCTGTTAGGGTAGTCGTTGTCCCAGTCAGTGCTTCCTGGAGGATTTGATGCGCCAGGTGAACGAGGGCCAACACTGTTTGGAAACTCAGGTGAAATATGTGAAAAGTCCTGTGGGATGGGAACGAAAGGAAAGGTTACATGTATGCGCATAGGGAGGAAAAACAGGGATCTATTAACATTGCATAAGTATGCTGGCTGCCCAGCAAACACGGCCGTGCTCAAGCACCCCGAGCACTTCTGCAGCCAGGGAGCCGCAGAGGGGTCTGAGCTAAGAGGATGTGGGACCTTGTGCAACCTCAGGCATTGTAAGCAGGTATCGATGCTGCAACATCTGTTTTACATCCCCATCTCCATCCCCTGTTTTCCAGGAGATGGGCAAACCCTTTCAGGCTGCACTGAAAGCCTCAGCATCAGAATTCTGGCAATCATAACCATTTTTCCACTTCAGGCGCAGCTCCCTTTGCAGGAATCTGTTAGCCCATCGTAATGTTCAGTAACAAGGTAAGGAAAACCCACACAAACAATATTTTCTCCATCAGCTGTCACTGCTGGCAATTTAACAAGGAGACTGTCTGATTTGAAAGCTGATCACAACAGCGACGGTTTGGGGCCAGCCTAATTAGCTAAGATTAGGTAATGGCTACAAAAAATGGAGTCAAGGTAGTTACCTGCCCAGAAATATGTTTTTCTTTAAAACATCATGAAGGTACTGCGATCCTTTTACATTTAAGTTTCTTTTTATTAACAAGCATATGTAGACTGAAGCCTAAAAAAGTGCTGCTCATAGCAACCAAAAATACCCCAATTACAGTGATGACGAGGCCCTCCTTTTACCCCTGTTTCTGGATGCAGGCTATCACTGATGTTTACAGAATTCACTTTTGCTTCAGTACAGCCAAAACAAAATCAGTATCCTGCTAAAGTTATTTGGGATAGCTGGAGTAGGTTAGAATATGATCTAGGATCTGACTCTTCCAGGCATGTTGCCTTTTTATTATAGTCAAGGGTAACTGAGCTTCAGCATCCTTCCTTTCCTTTCCTTTCCTTTCCTTTCCTTTCCTTTCCTTTCCTTTCCTTTCCTTTCCTTTCCTTTCCTTTC